>CM032482.1:18715642-18800480 GCA_019059595.1 Marasmia exigua
AACTTACGGAAACCAATTTAATGATTTAGAAATGTGTTATTCAAAACCAACTATAAAAGAAAATTTACAACATGGTATTAATCCCCTTCATACGTGGATACGTATTTTTGAGTTTTTATTGCACCTAGGTTACAAAAATGATCCGGCAGTTCAGAAGTGGTTAGTCGATAAAGGTTCTATGGAAAGTCAAATAGTCGAAGAACGTAAAAAACGTATCCAAGCAGAAATTAAACAGAGGATGGGACTTCTCGTGGACGTGGAAAAGCTCGATGGCGGAATAACAAATGATGGTGACTCCGCTCGGACAGCACTGTGTAATAAATACCGTGGAATGTTTGGTGAAATTTTAGGTCTACCTCCATGGTTACTTGATGGATTTCACGTTATTCTTAGAACTATATGTGAACAATTTCCTATAGATGCGAAAAAGTTTGGAGCATTTTGTCGTTCGCTTGCGGAGAGGTACGTCCAGTCGTTCAAGTGGCATCCAATGACGGTAACCGTACATAAAATACTCGTGCACGGTGAAGAGATCATTGAATCTTGTTCACATCATCTCGGAATGCTGTGCGAGGAATCATCCGAGTCGCGCAATAGATTATGGCGACCAGATAGGGAATACCATTGCCGGGAAATTACTACTTCTCTGTTAGCACTCTTTCAACGTGCATTAGAATTGTCTGATCCACTAATTTCTATGGCATGGTATCTCAAAATGCGTCAAGAATCTCGGATTCCTTTGCCATCCGCTGTACGTGAACTTATATCAGTTAACGTTGATAAGCTACCGCGAGCAGAGAAAGTCGTTGAATGTCTTTCGGGCAACGATGACGATGATGATGAAGACTTCCGAAATGACCTGACGGTGGTACTAAGTAATGAAAACGATTTGTATCATTAGTTTATATTTATATTAATTGTACAAAGCTCAAATAGGTGACTTATAAATATGGTATTGGAGGCACAACTTAATGTAATCTTTTTTGTGTGAACAAAAAAGACTAAATTAAGATGTGTCTCCAATTAGCTCTCCTGGACGATGATTTTTTATATAACGTTTCCCAGGGGAGAAGCTGTAAGAAACAGGCAGCTCTATGTATTTATAAAATTGTTACTTATGTGTTGTGTTACATTATCAAGACCATGTTTCATATATTGATCTATATAATAAATTGTAAATATTTTTTCTTTTACAATTCCAACAGAAAATGTTTGGTTCTGGGTTCTGCTCAACCCATCATTAATAAATAGAAAAAGGTCATTTGAAATAGATTAATTACCTTGTTGGCGCTCTCGCTACAATACAGTGTGAGTCTTCATAAAGAGCACATATTGAAAACAGGGAAAATATACTTAATTTTATCGATGAAAAACATAATAAAAAAATTTAAAAAAATATCTTAATTTATTTATACAATTTTAAAGTTTTTTTTTTCTACAGTGACCTTCTTTTTATTAAAGCGATGTAACTTTTGAACTAAACGATTAATCACAATAAAATAAACTTACTACTGATTGGAAATAACAGGACTTTCTTTTGAAATGAAAATTATAGGAAAAAAGGGGTTCTTAATTAGTGAATAAGGTATTTATTGTTCGAAAAACTTTTTTTCTTACAAATTTTTACGATAATTGCAAAATTTCTCAATAAAACACCCCCTTTATGTACATTTTTTATTTCTTTAAGTTAATCTACATCATACAGGCTATTTATGGTGAAAATAGTACAATTGTTACTCAAACACAACATTTTCTATCAACTACGACAAAAAAAACGCCTTCCGGACTCTCGGCAATTAATCTTTTAAGCAGACGTTTATTTGTGTTTGTAAATAATACACAAGAGTTCAATTAAAATCATTTATTTATCTAGCTTATAACTACTGCTTCTAAATACTATTCAGTAACAAAATCTAATGCATAAGGTTTTCAAAATGTCCCCCTCTTTGTTGTAAACACAAAGTTGCGCGCTGCACAATTTGTTGTGTCGCTCTCCTTATCATCTCGGGGTCATTACTAATGGCATTGGCACAGCTTATAACGCGTTCTCGCAAATCAGCCTCACTGTCGATTGGGGTACTGTAAACGCGTTGCTTCATGGTCCCCCATAAGAAGTAGTCTAAGGGAGTCATATCGGGTGAACGCGCAGGCCACGCTACCGGTCCTTGCCGGCCGATCCATCGATTTTTCATAATTTTCGTTTAAAAACGAACGCACATCCCTTGCATGATGAGCAGGACATCCATCCATTTGTAGATACATGCGGTTTCGTGCGCGTAAAGCCAATGGCACATCCTCCAAAAGCTCCGGAAGTTCGTCTCGTAGCAGTCTTAAAAAACTTTCACCGGTCAATGTTGATGGTAATATCACTGGTCCAATTAACATATCATCAATGAGACCAGCCCAAACATTTAAAGAATACCTGACTTGAAATGTCGATGAGCGTTTTAGCCTTGGATTTTCACCTTTAGGGCACCATTTGTGCAAATTCCGGCAATTGACGATACCGTCTCTCGTAAACCTTGCCTCGTCCATCCACAGTATTCTTTTAGGGAAGTTGGGGTTATCTCTGATCTTTCTTAGTATCCAAGTAGACATCACGCACCTTGGACGAAAATCAACGTCTCCATGAAGATGTTGCACCCTTTGATAGTGATAAGGATGTAGCCCTTCCTTCTTCAAAATACGCCATGCAGATTTTTGGGAAATGCCGTGACGCAGTGCAAGTCGTCTAGTGCTAATGCTTGGGTCAGCAAATAAATCAGCCAACACTGCTTGTTCGACAGAAACATCAATTATTATTTGCGGCGGCTCGCGGCGATCTCTACTCAATCCAAGTCCAGTAATAGACAATCTTCTGTGGATCTCTTGGAAGTTGCGGGCAGATGGCACCGGATGCCGGTTAGGAAACGCAGCAATGTAAGCGTCACGCGCAGCTCGAGCACTTCCTCGTCCCAGGCCATAGTAAAAGTGAATGTCAGCAATGTGTGCTGGGGAGAATTCACTTAGACGCGGCATTGCGTAGGAAAAAACGAACGTTAGCGATATGTGAACGGAAAAAGAAATACTACTAGCAGCGGCGAATAATTCGGAGCGACTGTCTGTCTGGGTCCTCAACAAACAGGTCCTTTGTTTGGCTCTCTTTGCCCCGCGCACCCCACTCCGCGCTCACTAACAATGACTCAAAAAGGGTCTCTACCTGCCAAAAAATGGCACGTGGCCCTGCACACGACGTTATCTTTAAAATTGATAAAAAATGTTATGATTGAGTTAGAAGCATAGTATTTTTACCTTTCTAAAGCTATTATGATGTAGAATAATTAGAATCAATAAAAAAAGTAGGTTAAGGGGTCGTTTTGTTGAGATATTTTGAAATTATTGTGTAAATTGATGAAAAAAAAAAAGATTTTCTTTAAAAAAAAATCTCTAAACTGTCAATCGAGCGTATTTTGTCCTCAAGTTTGATTTTGTGAGAATGCCCTGTTATTGCCAATTAGAAATAAGTTTATTTTATTCTGATTGATTCTTTAGTTCAAAAGTAATACCGTTTAAATAAAAAGGAGGTCACTGTAACAAAAGATAATCTTTAAAACTGTATAAAAAAATTATCAATTTTTTAAAAATATTTTAAATATTTTTTCCGTCGATAAAATTAAGTATAGTATTCGTGTTTTCAATATGTGCACTTTATGAAGACTCACACTGTATAAGTTCAGCTAATTCCGCCTACGCTTTTGCTTTTTTTTTTATTACCCAGGAGAAATGCATTATGCATACCCGTCTGGGGGCGGACGTGTGATGTCGGACTCTCCGCCGTCGTCCGTCGGAAAAGCCGTCGCCAGAGCGACGGCTTTTCCTAACGAGAAACTGGCCAGGGGCATAAGGCTGCGTTTCCACCAGAGATGTGCGAGGATGCGTAGCGAGAAATGTGTTTTTGAAGAACCAATAGAATTGCTTCATTTACCTAGCTTCGCTTAGCACAGCTCTGGTGGAAACGGCTTAGCGGTGCGAGTTCTTTTTACATACAAAACAAGCGACCGAGTGTGCGAGAAATGTGTTGCGAGGAATGTGTTGAGAGGAATGTGTTGCTAGGAATGTGTTGCGAGGAATGTGTTGCGAGAAATGTGTTTGCGAGGAATGCGTTGCGAGGTTTGAATCACACTATATCAGCCAGTCCATAGACGGTGTTTGTTTGAAGTGGATGTGCGCATTTTCTAATATGGATAATTGGAAAAAGAAGGTACTTTTGTACTTAACAATTTGCGATGAAGAAATGGAAGCAGAAGAGACAGAGTTTACTAGTTCTTTAATTTTGAGCAGTAGAAGAATACACAGATTTTGGATACGTGACCATATTAAGTATCATCGAGTACATGGAGAATTTTTTACGTTTTTTTATACGGCTGATGATGAAGTATTTGAAAAGTCTTATAGAGTATCTAGAAGAAACTTTTATGAGTTACACAGCTTGATTGAGAATATAATTAAGAAAGAAGACACTCACTACAGAGAATGCATCAGCACTAAAGAAAGATTGGCGGTGTGTATAAAGTAAGTAAAATTTATAATCAGTTTAGTCTTTATTAAAACATGTTAATTGATAAGTACAAAATTATCACTGCCAAATGAGTTATGATACGTTCCTCTTCTTCATGGTGAATAAGGCTCTGTTCCTACATTGTTCGAATTATTTGGCGTTTGTAGATCTTTTGAATGTTGTGTCCCCGGAGGTGCTGGTTGTTCAGTTTCTAGTTCAAAAGATGATAAATCCATCGGGCTAACAGGTCGGTTCCTACCAGAGCTTGTAGAATAACCAGTTTGTTCAGATTGGGGTTGCGGCGATAATTCCACCCGGCCCGTTGTATTATTTGAGTTCCTATTTGACCTTGAAGAGTAACCAATTTGTTCAGTCTGGGGTTGAGGCGATAAATTCATCCGGCCTAATGTGTTGGTACCAGAACTTGAAGAATAACCCACATTTTGATTATACCAAGACATCACGTAAGATTCTTCGGCTTCGCTAATAAAATTAAAAAGTTTCCTTTTTAATGGAACTTGCATGTAATCTGGTAATTTTTTAAATGTTTTCGCCATTGAAAGGAAAAAATGATCAATATCATCGTATTCTGTTGCTTTTAAAGCTTCTTTTAATTCCTGCCGTTCTTTTCGAAAATTTTCTTGATTTTCCATATGTTTTTGTAGTAAGTTAGTTAAGTCATCGCCTTTTTTTACCCGACTGCCAAAGAAGGAGGGTAATGTTTTTCGAGTGTATGTATGTATGTCTTTTCCTTTGTGACCTCCTGTAGCCTAAACGGCTTGATGGATTTTGATGTATGAGGTATCGTTAGATTTGTCTTGATTACGGGAGTGTCATAGGATACATTTTATCCTAAAAGTCCCACGGGATAAAGACATAATAATATTTTTTCTAAATTTCCCTTTAAAAAAATATGTATGCGGTATCATTAGATTCATTTCAATCACGGGAGTAATTAATATAGGATACGTTTTTTCTCAAAATTCCCACGGGAAATTTTCATTAAATAAAAACAGCTAAAAAGTTATAAATAAAAAAAATTATTATTAAAAAAACAAAATACCCGACTGCACACTAAAAAAAGAGTAAAACAAGCCCCACAATAATATTGATCAATCAAATGCTAAAAACTAACGGCATAACAACATTTATAACATTTATAAATGTTGATGGAAAGCATCGGAGGCGGGGACCACCTTGACCGCCACCAACGAAAATTCTGCTAAATGGTGCACAACCGAAATGACTATAAATAAGCCTCTGTTGGTAAGCCTCTGTTGGTCCCCGCCTGCGATGCTTTCCATCAACATTTATAAATGTTATAAATGTTGTTATGCCGTTAGTTTTTAGCATTTGATTGATCAATATTATTGTGGGGCTTGTTTTACTCTTTTTTTAGTGTGCAGTCGGGTATTTTGTTTTTTTAATAATAATTTTTTTCTTTGCTGATGTTGGGGTGACTGAATCCGTTGAAATGCCTGAAGTTGAGGCTATTTCGTAAGGATTGCTGAGATTGGAATATTGAGTGCTTTGCGAAGAGTCATCTTGATTTGTCGGCGATGGAGTATCTTCTTTGTAACTTGACTCTCTCTCTCTGTTTGCCATATATGGTAAAAGAAATTCTATTATTTTCTGATATTTCCATTCACGTATTTATGCTGAAGCCTGTCCGCTTTTTTTAGATTTCTGCCTTTTTAGCGCATCGCGATGGCTATGCCGTAGTTGTTTCCAACGATTTTTTGCACTTTTCACTGAAATAATAGAAAATTACGATACATTTCATTATCCATATCCATACCAATAATAAAATTGAAGTGTCTGTTTGTAATATTAAAATAACCGTTTTTTACTACATGCATGTTAATGTATATAAGGTACACATTCAAAAATATATTTTCTTTTACAATTTTTGTATGTCTGTCTATATATTTTTTTAATTTATTTCAATTAAACTTATTTTACTTCAATTCGATTAAGTAAAACAAATACTAAATTAATTAAATTAGAATTCAATTCAGTAATTCAATTCAATTAAATTTCATTTCATTTCATTGCGTTACATTCCGTTCCATTCAATTCCATGCCAATTCAATTCAATTTAATTATTTTGGCTTAATGGCCAACTCGTTAAACGGTCAATAATCGAAGAGTGTCACTCGCAACAAAATAGATATTGTTAAACATTTTTTGTTTCATCAATTAAATTTAAAGTTTATTATAATGTAGATTTTAATAAACTTTAAATAGCTTATTTATTAGGGGATCAATACAAAAAGACAAACTAATTCAAAAATTATCGAATTAATTAATGTAAAGCCCGTTTACTTTAAAAGAACATCAAATATTATTTCCGTAGATCAAATATCAAAAAAGATGATCAAGTATAATAGGCAAGGACTGAAATTTTTGAAAACCCCTGAATATATTTGTGTTGGTAGGAATAACCTTCCTTTATACATGCAGTTAGTTAACCGCAGTGACAGCGGCCAAATGTCAGATGTATTTTTTTTTTCTTATATATGGCTGCTACTGTGTTGCCTACGGCGAACACATAATAACTCTGCCAATGTCGAGTGATCAAAGAGACACGTAAATTTAATGGTTATTGACCGGTGTGGCGAGTTAAATCCTTTTGATGTTTATCTTAATTGAGTTTATCACCAAGCACCATCTAAAACCAAGACTAAAACCAAGACCCAGATGTAAAAAACTTACTGCTATCTGACATTTGGCAGTTGTCACTGCGGTCAACTAACTGACAAATGTCAGATAGCAGTAACTTTATTTTTGTATTAGAGCAAAATAATTTTTGTATACAGCCATGAGTTCGCCATTTTTGCGTGAATAAAAAGATTTAATTTTTTATAATTAAATGACTAGACAGAAAAAATTGATATTTTTTATGTTATAAAGGAAGGTTATTCCTACCAACAGAAAAATATTCAGGCGTTTTCAAAAATTTCAGTCCTTCCTTTATGTTGTAACTTGAAGTTCATTTTGAATTTATACGTAGGTCAACTAATACAGACACAATATCATCATTTAGTTTTTAAAATGCTCATCTAAAAAAGATTAATAAATTGTTAGTAGATTAGTTAATTATTCTCCTTTATGGTTATACACATTTTTTTTTACAGGTATTTATCAACGGGTTCGTCATTCACAAGATTGGCAGAAAATTTTAGGATTGGAGTAGCAAGTGTGTCAAGAATTGTAGCAGAAGTTTGTGATGCTCTTTGGCTCGTTTTACAACCCCTTGTTATTCCAAAACCCAACAAAGATGACTGGAAACGAATCGCAAAAGATTTTCAAGAGCTATGGCAGTTCAAAAATTGTTTAGGGGCTCTTGATGGTAAACATGTTAATATAATGTGTCTTGCAAAAAGTGGCTCATCTTTTTTTAATTACAAACAAAGATTTTCTATAGTGCTTATGTGCTTAGCTGACGCTAGGAGAAAGATAATAATGGTTGATGTGGGATCCATGGGAAGATTCAGTGATGCTGGAATATTTGATGATAGTGTTTTTGGAAAATATTTAAAAGAAAAGAGATTGAATCTTCCTGAACCTGAACCATTATATGAAGGAGGTGAACCAGTACCGTTTGTTTTTATTGGAGATGAGGCTTTTCCTTTACTGGAAAATTTCATGCGCCCCTATCCGCGGGATCAGTTAGATCAAAAGAAACGTATATTTAACTATAGACTTTCGAGGGCACGTCGTATTTTAGAAGCCACTTTTGGTGTATTGGCACGAAAGTGGTATGTGTATCGTAAAGACTTTGAATGCAGAGTGGAAACGGTTGACAAAGTTGTAAAAGCCACATGTGTATTGCATAATTTTTTAATAGAAAAACAACCAGATTATTTGGATTCCATAGATAAAACAAGTACTTTTGTATCTGTACCTGGCGTTTCCGTCGTTGAATCAAGTGATGGTTATCAAGTAAGAGGGAAATACTGCTCTTATTTTAATAATCAAGGAAAAGTGCCATGGCAGGATACTCGTATTTCGTCACGAATTCATCGTACACAGTAAATACCTACCTAAAGGCCAGCGCACACCTAGGACGGTGCGGCGAAAATACTGAGAGGGAATCGATTTAAAAATAAACCTTAACATCTATGACATTGGGACGAAAATGGCATGCTGCAGAGGGACCCGCGGCGGCGTGCGGCGGCGGCGCGCGCTTCTGCTCGCGCCCGCGTTGTTTTCGCCCCTACGTACTAGAAATTAAGGTTTATTTTTAAATTGATTCCCTCTCAGTATCTTCGCTGCGTCATTCTAGGTGTGCGCTGGCCCTAAGTATTATAACCTGTATTTTCAATATGTCTAATACATGATTATTACTTACCATCTGTATATTTTATTTCTTGGACTATTTCCTCCCATGCAGCGTCCTTAGTTTCATTACATTTGTAGAATGTCAAAGAAGAGTTCCACAAACATGGATATTTTTTAACAGCTTCGATTAATTTTTCGTCCATTTTGCAACGAAATCATGCCGCATGCGTACGAGTACAAGCGCTAACTACAACACAGTGAGACGAGAGCGACAGGCCGCACCGCTCCCACTATACCGCACCCCCCGTCTCGACACATTACACAGTCTCGCAACGCATCCTCGCACGGCTCGCACCGCACATTAATACGCATTTCACTGCTCCGCTACACATCTTCGTACGACACATTTTCCTCGCACAGCTTTGGTGGAAACGCCCACACATTTCCACAGCACAGCTGCACATCCTCGCACGACACATTTTCCTAGCACAGCTTTGGTGGAAACGCAGCCTAACTCCTGGGACTCTCCCTCATCTGTCCATGAGTGAGTGAGTGTTATGGGACCACAGCTCGGTGCCTGGCACCACGACACCCCCCAGACAGGGAAGCCCGCCTACACGACGGGCACCGCGCTTTTCGCCCCGGGATCTGGGGGAGGGATGGGGACGAAAGTCGTGCCGTCCCCACCAGGCGTAGGAGGAGATCCGTGCAATGCCGGTGGTTAGGCCCCAGCCCCACGCACCAGCGGACCTGGACCCCAATTCTCGGGCTCGTGACGTTTATTATCATACGACATATATCACTAAAACATAGTTTTTTGGTATGGTTTTCAAGTGATATCCGCCATGTTTTCTAAATATCACGAGAATTGGGCTCCTGCTCCTCGCAGGGGAAGGAGACTCAAGTATAGGCGTCGTTTGCAGATCGCGGGGACGAGAGGGTGGGCCTCTCTTTCGCGCTCCGCAGCCTCCTTCGCCGTCATCACGTGCTCGCAATATGCAGCAAAGGCCTTCCTGGCATCTTCACTCGCTATATTAAAGAGAGAAAGGTCCTGCCCAACCTTTGCCACCAATGCGTGGCGAGCCTGTGCCCACGGCGCACACATCGCTTAGGTGTGCTGCGCCGTGTCCACTGGGTCGCCGCACGTGTGGCACGAAGGCGTCTCCTCCCTGCCGATTTTGTGCAGGTAATAATCGAAGAAGCCATGCCCGGTCATTACCTGCACCATCCGGAGGGAGACCACGCCGTGGTGACGTTCAAACCACCTGTCCACGACCGGGGCGAGAGCGTCGAGCGTTCTGAGGCCATAGGGTGAGGACGAGGTGCTCAGACCATCGCCTCAGGAGGACCTTCCGGGCCTCCTTCCGTATCACCTCCCGCTCGGCGCGGCAGAGAGGATCCCCTCTCGCCCTTTGTGCCGCCGTGTGATCGTACACGGTGGACACCACCACTCGGCGAGTAAGCAGGCCACGTATTTGAAAATACTTGTGGCAGGAGGTCCCGCTCATAATCATAAATCAGGTAGCGACAATTTCCTTAAGGCTAAAATGAGTGGTTTGTGTACGTGCGTACGTGCGTGCGTGCGTGCTGGCGTGTGTGTGCGTGCCGGGTGTGTGTGTGCGTGCTGGTGTGTGTGTGCGTGCTGGTATGTGTGTGCGTGCTGGTGTGTGTGTGCGTGCTGGGGTGGGTGTGTGTGTGTGTGTGTGTGTGTGTGTGTGTGTGTGTGTGTGTGCGTGCGTGCGTGCGTGCGTGCGTGCGTGCGTGCGTGCGTGCGTGCGTGCGTGTGTGCGTGTGTGTGTGTGTGTGTGTGTGTGTGCGTGTGTGCGCGTGTGTGTGTGCTGGTGTGTGTGTGTGCGTGTGTGTGTTGGTGTGTGTGTGTGTGTTAATTTGAGTCTTAATACGTATTAAGATACGTATTAGGAACGTTCTTAATGAGAGTTATGTACAGGAAATGAAGGAAGAAAGGAAAGAAAGAAAGAAGAAAGGAAGATTTTTCCCCCTTGCCAAGGACTCGGCCAAACTTGTTAATAATTATAATGCACCATGTTCATGTGGCATTATGATTATTAACCAATTTGAGCAAGATGAAGTGTGTAAGTTGGCAGCGAGAGCCTCCTTCTGACCGTCCATAGACTAACTTGCACATTTCTTACGTCTTCGAGGTCCACATGCGAAGATTTGCGATTTCTCAAAGCTTGACTCACCAGAATACGATAATCCCTTGGTTCAGTGGATTGCTTTCTTCCAGGTCCAGGCCTTCTTTTCATGGAACCCGTCTCTTGACAGCGCTGCCGGATTCTTTGGACTATTGAACCGAAAGACTGACATTTAACTGGCCTTTCTTGGACTGGACTTCTCATCTTCACTTGATGAATCGAGCATCATGGCAAGATCCATTTTTAGGCAGGTCTTAGGTCTTGTACCTGAGGTACCTGGCTGTTCCGTGTCTGTTTCCTCGCAATCTGTCATTCTCATTCTCTTTGCTCCTTTGTGACTTGGAGACATTATTTGGGAATCCAAGATATTTTCGATATTTCTATGAATCTTCATGATGTCTTCTTTAGGACGAAGGACGAAGTCCGAACTTCGGACTTCGTCCTTCTAAAATCAATCTTCACATCAGTGAGTTAAAGATGTAAAAGTTTTAAAGGAAGATAAAGGAAGCATAGGAGTTACGGAGTTATTAACTCTTTTGCAAGGATGTACATCTTTTAGTCCCAATCACTCCTGAGCTACACATGTCTAGTCCACAGATTAACACTGAACTGGTGTTGGAAATTGTGGCGTCTAGCCAGTTTTGGGTTTTCAGTGGCCCAGTCCTTTGGAATTATAGTACGTTTTACATTTATTCACAATTTGAACAAATGAAGTCTTAATCATGTTTCGAGAGGCCCACACACTCCTCATGGTACCATTCATATTTTGTTGTTTCTTATGTTTTGTTTTTATTACTTTATTTTTTAACTTAATTTTATCTTTTTTGTTTTTCCAAATATGCATGGAATTGTGCATATTAAAGACGCCGTTTCGAGAAAACGTAGACTCATCTGTCCACAGAATGCGGTCGAAAAACTCTGGATCCTCGTTATTTCTTCGTAACATTTCTTCACAAAATTACATTCGCCGCCCATAGTCAGAAGAAATTAAATCTTGCACTTTTCTTATGTGATAAGGATGATATCCTTCGTGACGTAATATTCTGTGCACACTCGAGCGAGGAACACCTATGACAAATGGAGACAAAAGTTAAATACGTATTTCAGACACATAGCTAAGCTTTTATTAAATATTAAAAGTATTAATTATTATTTACCTGTACGTCGTTGAATTGTTCTTTTACTGGTTGAGCGATCTCTAGCCATTTTTTCTAAAACTATGCCAACACGATCAGGATCGGCCGATCCCCTTTCACCAGAATGGGGACCACTCGTTCTAGGTAGGCGGCCTGTCATGTAAGAATTGTGCAGGCGAAGAAACAGATGTCGGTCTGGATATGTGGCTGGTTGAGGCCCTTCTCTGCGTAATAACATATCCCGGTACAATCTTGAAGCAAGTCCCGCGTTTCCTCGTGTGCGTAACCATAATAATAATGCATTTCTGCATAGTCCCGTTGAGAGTACGGTCGTGCCATTTTATAACAACCACACACAATCGCAACGTCCAGTAAACGTGCCGAGTTTGTTGTTCCAGGTAAAAAAATGACCAAATACGTGTGCAATCAAAGTTCAAACAAGCTGAATCCAATTTTTTAGAACGATCAAACTCAAGAGCAGGCAACAAAGCACGCAGAGTACTTTTACATATAGGAAATAGAGACTTGTCTTATACGGGTTTAGTGGCAACAAGCAAGTTGTACCATCTCTGTGTTGAAGTTGTAACTATATGTTACCAGCAGCAGCGCGGGAAATTAGAATTATGATCATACCTCCAGCTCCAATAATTATGTTAAAATTAGAACCCGTTAAAAGTAAAATTCCATCCTTTTGAGAAATTTACAGAACTTTACTATGAACAGTGTCTGATTTTTAAAAAATCAGTACATTAGTAATTATTTTTATCTTTAGCAAAATACACTTTACATATAAACAAAATGTCCTCGGCATCACAGACAATCCATGCCGATATTTCTTGAATATGTATACAAAAGCAATGAAATATGTTAACTATAAAAAGCCAGGTGATATAGGTACGAAATTGTATTCACATAATTTATAACTCTTATGGCTGAGATTTATTTACTTATTTAATATTATAGTATACATGTGTCTGACTACAGTCCACAATTGTATGAAAATTGTACTGATGTCTAATTTGTACTCGCAGTGCCTCGTTCCGAACACATTCCAATAATATATGATATACGTCTTCCGGAACATTGCATATAGTGCAATTTGGAGAGTTTACTTTGTTCATCATATAGGCAAATTTATTTAATGGGATGTGTCCAGAGCGGAGTCTGAATGCTGTAATCAGTGATTCTCTATTAAGTGAACAGTTGTCAATCCATGAAAATCCCCAAGGCTGTGGTTGTAACGTCCTATACCAAATACCCTTTGTTTTTGATCTTTCATCAAAATATTCGTTAAATAAGTCTGTACTTTTATCTTTAACAATTTTAATATGATCCAAATATGAGGTTAAAATAAAGTGGTCCACTCCATCTTCGCAAGCTTGCTTTGCAAGGGTATCAACAGCTTCATTGCCCACTATTCCTATATGAGAAGGAATCCATTGAAGTGTGACAAGTTTTGAATTTGCTTTCAGTTTTTGTAGAAGTTCTATTATTCTGTAGGCTATCGGAGTACCTCGATAATTCGAGGTGCGCCGAGCCAGATGTTGCAATGAGTTTCGGGAATCCGTTAGTATGACAAACCTATCGCATTCAATTGATTCAATATAGGATAGTGCTTCAAGTATTGCTACCAATTCAGCACACATAATAGAGCAAAGTACATTTAATTTAAATTTCATATAGTGTCCAGATGAACGATGATGATGATGATGAATTTTAACTATACCATTAAGTTCTTTAAGTAAACTTCTGTGCAATAAGTCAAAGTATCTGGTCGTTAAATTATAGTGAAGTACCAAACCTCACAATACTAAGTTAAGTATTTTTTTAAATTACAGGCAAACATATCATAGGATACCTATCCATATGTAACATTTCCGCAATTGACAATTAATCAATAAATAGGTTTGACATTAAATCTGACTAACAACTTATGATTGATTACAGAATTTCAACGTGTACTGGTTCATACTATGTGTTTGATTTAAGTAGTAAAAATGTTGCTCATTAGTTTAATTTTAAACTAATGAGCAAGTTCTAGTTCTGATGAGTACAAACACCACATTTAAAATACCAAAGACCAATTAGGTACATAATAAGAAGTAGGTTTATAATATAATTGATTGAATCATAAATACACAATACATATTATTATGTACAATTAAATATTTTTCAAAACGCCTATAAAATACAAATTCGTTTTATGAATTAAATTACATTACAACATGCAATTGGTATTATACGAATTTGTATATTACAAATAATTTAAACCGGTGAATATCTTAAAATTTCGTTAATCTCTGGCGTTCTCTGTGCACCTTTATAGAATGAAGGAACTATTTAATTTGCAGTACTACTCAATCCTGCTTCCTACATTAACACATCACCAAACGGAAGAAGAATCAAAAATAACTCTAAAAAAAATAATTAATTATTAATAATTTAAGTATATGTACAACCCATTTAAAAACATTATGTCTGAACAAAAGTAATATACAATTCTAATGAAATTGGTTTCCAACGAACTATAAAAGGGCTCTTACTGAAAACTTACTCGGGTTTTCTTTCTATTTATATCTTTTACTGTTATATCTTTTACTAAAATACGTTTTAGCCTTAACTTGTAAAATGTCTTCGTCATCATCGACACTCCTTTTTCCATGTAATATTTTATTAATATTTTTACAGTAGGTGTGAATAAAAAATCGACTCACAATGTTAATAAGGTATGATATTATTTTTTCATTGTGTTTATTACATTTTTAAAAATCAAAATCAGTAAGCATTAAAACAATGGTTTTAATGAATTCTTTTAGCAAATTGGTTTCAATATGTTTTTTTTAAATTTTATAAATTACATGAGATATATTTGTAATCAATTCCTTTGTAGGACTGCAAAGCCATCGCTTGTTTTCGAACTCGCGATATTTTATATATTCACACTCATTTTTATCTATTAAATCTTGATTGCAATGAACTTTTTAAATATTTTGGTTTTTACTTTTTTGACAAAATATTCTAGGCCAGCCTTTATATTGCTATTTTGCAATTTTTCGTCAATATTTTGTATGATTATATCTGAAACTACCTCAAAATCAAAGTGAGCGGTCTCATTTTATGTAGGTTTGTCATTGATGACGAGGGCATGCAAAGCATAAGCTATGTCGTCTTCGCAGTTATTACCAGGGGCATGAACAGTGGCCAGGCTGTTTATCAATAATGCCGCGAATGCTGCTTGAAACTTTTCAGGTGTGGAGTTATTGTTGCGACACCCATGGCTGCGGATTGACCCGAAAAAGTTTTCGAGGGGGTCTTGATTCAAGTGACGCATCCAGACTAAGCTCATTCCATATTTTTTCATTAATGACTGAAATAATATTTCAACACCATACAAAGTCCACTTCATTATCTTTTAAAAAGTTCATACTTTTTAAAGTTTTTTATATTCTAACCAATTTTTGTGGGTTATCGAATTCCGAGTGACAGGTCTAAGGGCCGGTTTCGCATACATATGCTTTTTTTTATGACTCCCGTTAAGGCTGTTTAAAAGAGTATTAAATAATAAAAGAACATCGGCGCGGTGTCCTTACATTCAAGTGGTATAACTTCTTTATCTGAAACAAAATATTAGACCCTTGAATTTCTGAAAGTATAACAATACAAATATCAACTAAATGTAACTTTATTTATTATGTTACCGGCAATGTGTATTTACTCAGGCATTATATGCAATGCCTAGGCAATGTATAAATTACCGGGGTTGCGACGGTCAAACCACGTATGTAACGCGACTTAAATTCAACTTAACAAAAAAATTAAGTTTAGCCGGAAGCCTTATGGGTTAGTTAAAAAATACGGCGGCGAGTACGCCCCGCAGCGGCCGGCGAAAACAAAGAGCTAAATGTCAAAAGATTTTAAAACAAAGTTAAATTAGGTTAGGCCTAGTTACAACAAAATCAAGGCGCAAAAAACTGGTTTTTAGGCATTCTATAGGTTCTCTGCTTAAGCATTGTAACAATACTAGATTATACAAGTTTACACCGGTAACATATCAGTTAAATAAATAAATATTTCACAACATCACATACATTGATCTGACTCCGAGATAGAAAAATCCCTTCTTTTAGTACAAAACGATTGCGTGAAAAGACCTTTTTAATTTTATAGTTTTTGCCGAAATCCCGTTTCATTCATCTAATGTAAAGAATTTGCTAGTATTATTCGGTTTAATAACGCTATTGTTCGTTTTTGATCTTTCTTATGTTATTTGTCACGTGATTTGAAAAAGAAAAAACACAAATAAAAACATTAAAATATTTGCAACAAATTTCCCTGTTGTTGGCTATGACAAGTTTGAAGTCTATTTTCGGGATTTTTATAAAGCGCTAGGTCAAACGTAAAATGTCGGATCACGAAAAACCACCAGATAACGCTATAAATATTGCATTGAAATTATCACGTTCAAAAAACCCTAATTTAAATTTAAATCGTAGTAATATGTTGTATGTACGTGATGAAATTCGATAAAAATTATCTCTATAGCACAGAACTTATTAAAAAAAAAATTTAGTACACATGGCGTCACGTCGAGTTATTGAACTTTGGACCGCCTTTATGTCTGGGACACATGTGCTATTCCACTGCAGGGGGATAGCCTGATCTGACGCCGACTACATAATCTAGAAGCCATGAAATAAAACGACATACAATATGAATTAAGACTTAAGAGGTACAAGTAATACAATTAAAATTAAAATTCAAGGTTATCAAATGTTATATCTTTCATATCATAATTCACTGACGCCGAAACTACTGCCGCTGACGTCGACGTCGATGCAGATGTTGTTGCTTGTGGTTGATTTTTGAAAGCGTACAATTTTTTCCAATAGCTGCAATGACATCGCTTGGTAATTCATAATTGTATCATTTTGCAGTGCTTTTAATCTATTTCTGATAAAAAATATCGCATTTAGAAGAGGACAAGCCATCTTGTTCCGTAGTTTATTTTTTACGATGTTCATGACACTGTAATGGCACGTTTTTCCTCCCTGGGGTTTTTGTGACCGTCGGCACAAGATGCCCCAGCCAGGTTAAACTTATGCAGAGCGTAGCGGCAGTAGGCAGAGCATGAGAGGGAAAGGGTTCGTAGGTTCGGTGGCTCAGACATTGATGGGTGATTAAATTGTTGGGCGCCGTAAGTCCCGGTTTAAACACTGGTATGAATCAAAGTATAAAAAAAGTATTAAAATATGAGATCAACATAGAGAGGATCACAAAAAAAAAAGAATAATTATTAGAAATCCCTCATCAATTGAAACCAATGAAGGCATCCAATGAATGTACAAAGTTAATAAGTTTGACAGTATTTATTCACCATGCTACGCACCAGGTATAAAAATTAACATTATTATGTTATTACGTATGTATATAAACTGAACTAGGTTAAACTTGCCCAATAATTCCCTACTAGGGACATGTTTGTTCACAAATTACAAAATGTGTCAAATAAGTATTTTAACGTACACCTCAATTATATTAAGTAACATAGTACATGAAATTAGCTGAACTGACAAGTTTCAGAAATAAGACTTAAACTTAGGTTGCCCAATATTTCCCTACTATGACAGATGGAAGTCACGGAATACAATGGACATCTAACCATTTAATTTATACTCATACACGGTATTACACGTAGGTAAAGTAGACATTTATTGTCTAAATAAACAAGTATAGATAGTGTAGACATGCTAAAATATATATGAACCTACACCACTATGGTTTTCACTAAATTTACATAAACAGAGATATGGTTATCAAAGTAAAATTAAGGTACGTATAATAATACAAAGTTATAACGTAACATATACTACAAAGTTAACGGAGCTGACAGTAGAAAACATCAAACTTCCAAAGAGAACTAAATTTCTAAAAGAAAGAGAAAAAGGTGGGTGTTGGACTGTGCCACAGAAAGAATTAACGATGTGGGATGTCTCTCCACAGGAACAGATCATAAGGGGGGAATTCCGCTTGTCGATAAAGATTAGAAAGAACATCATACCTGTAGCTACGAGTGTGACTAAACAGGGGTTACTTATCGAAACGCCTCAGATCACGTCCGTCACGTCGAAACAGTGTCATCACCCGCTCCAGCATAGCAAGGAGGTGTCCAGCGGTAGCCGGCCTAGACCTGAATCTTGTACCTGGGA
The DNA here is from genome assembly GCA_019059595.1 of Marasmia exigua. Classification (NCBI taxonomy): domain Eukaryota; kingdom Metazoa; phylum Arthropoda; class Insecta; order Lepidoptera; family Crambidae; genus Marasmia; species Marasmia exigua. The sequence goes on from CM032482.1 coordinate 18,733,962, forward strand.
CCTGGGATCTTTTACCTGGGACCTGGAATCTTTTACCTGGGATCTTTTACCTGATCTGGAACCTTAGAACATTGAAACATTTACATATGAGAATAGGTTACTCAAATGTCTTAAACTACACGTGTCCTCTTCCGAACGGAATAGTACGAAAAACAATTCGACCTTACCGAAAAGGGGATTTTCAGCGTCAAAACATCACACGGTTGACGAGACACATTTCCAACTTCGTCACAGTCCTGAAAAATATCAACGTTATTGACCACGCGACTTTCAAAAACGCCGGTATCGACAAACACCGATTGTTTAACAAAATTATACATACCAACAGTCGCCCAGAACAAATAAACGTTATTTGGTCATTCTAATCGACCGATTGCAAAAGTTCCACCAATATAACGTGGAGTAGTTTTAATAACTTCGGTACACTTAGTACGATGCATTTTTAAGTCGTCCGTTGCTTTTGTATCAGGGAAAGCCAATTTCACTAAATCTGTTAGATGATCAATACAGGAAACTGAGCTATGTTCAGTAATGTAAAGCGCGAGCATACCTTCAGCTTTGCGCGATTTAAGGTTAGAAATCTTCTCACTATCGGAGTTGAATTGTAAAATCTGGTTGCCAGATATCACTTGCATTTTTTGTTTGTGTTTCTTTGTTTCAGCATGTCCTATCAAGTCTACCAATTTCGCTAGTAATTCTGCCTTACAATATGTACAAAACGCCTTTGTTTCATAAATCACCAGGTAACGGTTTAAGCCAGGATTTTAATTCGTCATGAGATTCCCACTCCTTTTTATATTTTTGGGCATTTTTTTTTTCTTGAATGGAAATTCCATTATTAGATTATAAAGCTTCAGGACTTTACACACTGTGACCTTTTAAAAACGACTTTTTCAAACTCGTTTTCGACAGCACGAACTAAATTCAAGACAAAGAATGACAAGATTCAAAAGAAACCTTAACAAAAGACTGCGCTAAGGGATTCCCCGGTCAAAGAAAGAGTAAGCAGAGAACAATATGAAAATTCCCCGGCCATAGAGTAAGTAGAGAATATTAGGAAATTCTGAAATGGTAGGTAAAAATGTGTTGCCAGATTTCGTATTGAAAAAACCCCTAAAAACCATTAAAAAAAATAAAAACACTATGGTTTTTAAAAATACCACTAAAGGCTTTAAAAAACCGCGAGTTCTGGTGGAAAAACCACCAAGGTGGCAATACTGTTTTCAGTTAGAATGTAGGTGTTTTGTATTTTTCTAGGAGAGCACATATCTCAATCACAATACTGACAAGAAAAATAAACAAGGAAACACCACATCTAAAATAATAAAAAAAAACGAAAAATAAACCAAAAATAATTATATCTCTTAAACTATAACATTTCGCTGAACATACATGGGGGTCTAATTGATAGGTATTAGTGTCCCCTAAACACAGACTTCCGCTAGTACAGGTTTCCTGGGACATGCTGTATAAAGTTTTGTTTAAAAATAATATGGCTATCCATAGCATATATGATATGAGTGACTGAATGTTCGTATGTACAGGGTGGCGCAATAGAACGTGCATTTTTAAAATAATTATTAAAAAATAAATACAAAAGGTATAGTTAAAATAAAACTAAGCAATTATTAAGTGATAACTGAAGTTTATTTTTTAAAAATAACATCATCTAAATGATGACCCTCTCTACGTTGGCACTCCTCTAACCGCAAACGGAAATACCTCTTTTCGAAATCAGTTTGCCAGGGAACATCTGCTTCACAACCGCCATGGAGTCATTTGATGTGTGACTGGTAGCTCCGTCTTGTTGGAACCAAGTCCTAGAGTTCTTTATTCTTGAATTTTCAAGTTCTGTGGCCAAAAAACCTTCCAACATCGCAACATAGCGTTCGGTATTAACAGTGATGTTTTGCCCCCGTGCGTTTTCAAAAAAATAAGGACCAATTATTCCTTTGGCAGAGATTGCGGCCCAAACTGTCACTTTAGGGCTATGTAACGGTTTTTGATGTTTGAGTCTGGGATTCTCACTATTCCAATAACGACAATTTTGGCGGTTTACGAACCCATTCATATGAAAATGTGCCTCATAAGAGAAAAGGATGTTTTCAAAATTTGAAAACCGATTGAGCATTTCATTAGCAAATGTGAGCCGTGCTATGAAGTCAGAGTCTTTCAATTCTTGAGTTAATTGCAGCTTGTATGGATGCAATTTAAGATCCAAGTTTAAAATTCGTTGCAAACTTCGTCGCGATATGTTTAGGACAGACGATCTCTTGCGAGTAGACATTCGTGGATCTTCTCGTACCGACTGCTTAACACTCTCAATATTGTCTTCGGTCCTAGATGTGCGTGGACGACCTTTTGCGTGTGGTTTAAACGTCGATCCAGTCTCTTCAAACCGCTTTATCCAGATTTTAATTAAATTAGCACTCTGAGCCTCCCTAATTTGCCGTACACCATACTCAGAACAAAATAGTCGCCTGACAACTACGTATGAACGAGAGTTTTTGTAAAATGCGCGCACGCAAAATGCGCGACGCTTCCCGTCAAAGTGACTCATAGTGACTAAAACTTCATGAACCGCGCTACCCAACGATATCGGTCTCCCCTCGCCCACGCCCCTTCTACCCCGCAAAAAAAGATGATGCAATATGCACGTTCTATTGCGCCACCCTGTATAATGATTTTTTCGACAGTGACTGGAGTTCATTGACTGCTCCAGCTTACCTAAGGAATTAAAGACGACCACGGCTATACGGCATAATCATTTCAGCAGAGACAATTTTCTTGTTTTGTACTTTTTAGATCGTGTTTTTTTAGTAGTCGGGTTTTAGTTTTAACATAGTCAATATTTACACTTTACATTTTAATCTTTTAAATGAACATTTAAAAATGCAAGCTGCTCAACTTTTGACTAAAAACCCGCTCGCACGGCACTGACGTCGCCATAATATTATTATATTTGATAGCCAGTTTGGCTAGTTGTGGGTATGTATACCTATGGTTGCGCCACCATTCAAGTGGACAACTCCATGACCCATCCGCATGAAAAACTAGCAGGATATCCTCATTCAGATCAGTGTCTCTTTCTGTGATCGCCTTGCTTAGTGGTGTTCTTACAGTTTTCTGCTGGCTAAAAATGCCTTGCAGCAACTTCCACGGCGAAAACTTATCTTGTTGCGGTGCACTAGTCGTGACGGACGTTAGTGTTTGCGGTTCACTGGTTGTGCGTATGAGATCGACGAGCATGTCTTGAACACGTTTCCTAGACTCACGTTTTCTAGTGTTCCGGGCTTCATTGGTGTCGGCAAACACAGCCATCTTATAGCGGGGATCGAGAAATGTATAAACGAGAACGTGCCACTGCGCTCTACATTCGCGAATCTTGAGACAAGTCCTGTTCGAAGTTGGAAAGTTAAATTCCGTGAGGCCTCGCTAAAATCTTCATTTAGCATTAAGTCATACGATGAAGTCAGACATCGCGTAATGACCATAGAGAACTATGTATATATAGGAAATAGAGAGCGTTCTTAATTATTTTTTTTGAATCGTGCGACAGCAGAACATTTAGCAAAATATTAATAATTAAATAAACAAAGGCTATAAGTTCAACTTAGACAGTATGTATAAGCGAACCTACTTGGTTGTAAAGTGTCTTATTGGTATCTACGAGTACCTTAGTGTACTATTTATTAATTATGAGAGGTTATCTTGAAGTCTCATTTAATTTTTTGAATTACGGGTATGTTTAGAGGCTATCTGCCCCAGTGTGCGATGGTAAGATGGGAGGAGCAGATCACCGTTAGACTTTGGCTATTGCCTTATACGGCCGTGGAGTGGACCCGTCAGTAAGCAGTGGCCTGATTGGTCAAATATTCAAGTGCAAACGGCTTATTACGTTCCGTTTTATCCACTAAGTGTTTTGTGTAGCGTATGCTACGCTATATCGGGTAATAGTAAAATATGGTTCATATGAATATCTTGTGCGCGCTTTAGTGGTATTAGTTCTGCTTATTCAGCCTTTGCTTTAGCTTCGATTTTATAAGCTAAAAGCTAATTTTTCATTGCATGGATTTCACCTACCCGGTTGAATTTGACCATATATTCCTTATCGAGGATACTATTTTTATGGCGTAGGAATGAGATGGTGGATGTGGAAGATGTTGAGTGTGGTGACAAAGAAATTGTTCTAATGGGAACAGCAGAGCCAGGCACAATAGCAGTAGGTAGAGGAGTGGTTGTACTGCGAGGAGGAGTAGTATTAGTCCGTGGAGGTGGAGTTAAAATAGAGCGTGGAGGTAGAATTATAATAGTGGATATAGATGGATCTGTAATCAATCCATTTTATTTATTTGTATCTTTGTATTACACATTGACTTGTAGGCACTGCTTGCATTAAATCCGCACCTCACATAAATAAATACATACAATCTCCTATATCTCATGACAATTTCATTATATTAATTTCGTTGTGTAAGAAAGGAAACTTGCTTTATAGTGTAGATCAATTATTTATTCTGAGTCCAACAATGTTTCACTTAAAAATTAAAAGAACTAAAAGAAAACTAAACACTGAGCGATCGGGTTCCAATACACTCGTTTATAAAAACTACGCGCGATTACGAAAAAATACAAATAACGGGTGATTTTTTAAGAGCTTGAGAACTTTTTTAAAACAATAAAACGCATAAAATTTGCAAAATCTCATCGGTTCTTTATTTTAAACGTTAGATTGGTACATGACATTTACTTTTTGAAGATAATTTCATTTAAATGTTGACCGCGGCTGCGTCTTAGGTGGTCCATTCGGAAAGTCCAATTTTGGGCAACTTTTTCGAGCATTTCGGCCGGAATAGCCCGAATTTCTTCGGAAATGTTGTCTTCCCAAGCTGGAATAGTTACTGGCTTATTTCTGTAGACTTTAGACTTGACGTAGCCCCACAAAAAATAGTCTAAAGGCGTCAAATCGCATGATCTTGGTGGCCAACTTACCGGTCCATTTCTTGAGATGAATTGTTCTCCGAAGTTTTCCCTCAAAATGGCCATAGAATCGCGAGCTGTGTGGCATGTAGCGCCATCTTGTTGAAACCACATGTCAACCAAGTTCAGTTCTTCCATTTTGGCAACAAAAAGTTTGTTAGCATCGAACGATAGCGATCGCCATTCACTGTAACGTTGCGTCCAACAGCATCTTTGAAAAAATACGGTCCAATGATTCCACCAGCGTACAAACCACACCAAACAGTGCATTTTTCGGGATGCATGGGCAGTTCTTGAACGGCTTCTGGTTGCTCTTCACTCCAAATGCGGCAATTTTGCTTATTTACGTAGCCATTCAACCAGAAATGAGCCTCATCGCTGAACAAAATTTGTCGATAAAAAAGCGGATTTTCTGCCAACTTTTCTAGGGCCCATTCACTGAAAATTCGACGTTGTGGCAGATCGTTCGGCTTCAGTTCTTGCAGGAGCTGTATTTTATACGGTTTTACACCAAGATCTTTGCGTAAAATCTTCCATGTGGTCGAATAACACAAACCCAATTGCTGCGAACGGCGACGAATAGACATTTCACGGTCTTCAGCAACACTCTCAGAAACAGACGCAATATTCTCTTCTGTACGCACTGTACGCATTCGTGTGGTTGGTTTAATGTCCAATAAAGTAAACTGAGTGCGAAACTTGGTCACAATCGCATTAATTGTTTGCTCACTTGGTCGATTATGTAGACCATAAATCGGGCGTAAAGCGCGAAACACATTTTGAACCGAACACTGATTTTGGTAATAAAATTCAATGATTTGCAAGCGTTGCTCGTTAGTAAGTCTATTCATGATGAAATGTCAAATCATACTGAGCAAATAATAATAAATGAAAATCAGAACCTCAAAAAATCTGAGCAAATACTAATGCATGAAAATCCTAACCTCAAAAAAATCACCCATTATATCCTCTTTATCATATTAGTGTAGACTTATAATGTTTTTCACTCCACATTAAACGACGAAAGGTACAAGAACATTATAAGTATAATGCACAAGAACATTTGTTAAGTTATAAGGATTTTTTTGTTGCTTAAAATAGGCAGACGAGCTTGCGACATGCGCTCATAGACATCAACAATGGCGGAGCACGGCTTGGAATTGACCGGTCCGCTGCAGACGCAGGTCAGCGACTGAGCTCCGTAGGCCGACCGAGCGACTTATAAAGCGTGCGCGTGGGGAGGGGTGCCGCGGCGATGACGCGCGCGCGCAGGACAACCACAGCCTAAGAAAGGACCGCGCGCAGGCCACAGTGTAAGGGAGACGCAGTGGGTGAGGGGCGCGTTACAGTCTCCCCCTCTGGATCCGATGACGACCCGGCGAGGAGACAGAAGAAGAGTCTAGGTCTTCTTAAGACGACCTCGGCTTCGTGGCGGCTGGATGTTGGTGGCAGACGTGACCTTCCTTGGGCGACCGCGCTTGCGAAGTGGATGCATAGGTTCGGGCAAGATAGGGTCTTCGCCACGATAAGGAACCAATGCAGAGGTGTGATAGGTGCCTAGAGGTTTGTTTGGCTGCTTGGAATCTGAAATCACATAAGAGGAGGTGCCATGACGGCGTAAAATTAGGTAAGGTCCATCCCGTCTGGGAGCCAATTTGGCGCTGACTCCTTGGGATAGTTTCCTGACAAAATTACTAGTAACCAATACTTTATCACCAGGGTTGTACCCAGGGTCTTCCCGTCTAGACTTATCAGCGTATTCTTTTCTCTGTTCCTCATTTCTCTCTCGCACTTCTCGGGCTCTTTTCAATGTTGAAGCCATCATTAGTAACTTAGGCGTTATCTCCGGTATAAAGTTTTCCGAGATTACAATCTCTCTGAGATCTCTGGTAACGTCATCTGGTGTTTTCAACTCTCTTCCAAATGTTAAATAAGCTGGAGTGTAGCCAGTGACCAAACTTTTAGCCGTGTTCATTGCGAATCTTATGCTAGGTAGTTTTCCTTCCCATTGCGAATGGTCCTCTCCAACTAGTATTGCCAGTTGTGTCTTGAGATCTCGGTTCTTTCGTTCTACTGGGTTAGCAGCCGGATGGTAGACAGGTGTGAATACATGCTTGATATTTAAACAGTATGTTACCTTTTGCATGACAGCACTCACAAACTGCGGGCCATTGTCGCTAATCAGTCGCCTAGTTACACCAAATCGAAGAAAAATCTCGTTGATGAGGATTCCAGCACAATTTTGTGCACTAGCAGTCTCCAAAGCGAACAATTCAATCCACCCTGTTGCTATATCTTCAACAATCATAATCCAAGTTTTCCCTGTCTCAGATGGTGGAGATCGAAGGCGAGGGTCTCAAAGCGTTGGTTTGTTGCAGTGGTTTGTAGTAGACCTGCTGGCTTCAAATTACTTGGCTTATACCGCTGGCATTGAAGGCAGTTTTTAACATGGCTTTCGATATACTTCCGCATGCCTTTCCAGAAGTATCGCTGGGATATACGCTGAAATGTTTTGTCTGCACCGTAGTGACCGGCCAAAGGATCATCATGGAAAACTGACAAAATGTTAGCCCATTCATGTTGAGGGACAACCAACTGGGCATCTTCCTTGTCTCCAGCAGGATCATAGCGATAAAGAAGACCGTTATTCATAACATACCCTTTTCCACTCCAATATGCGGCATTTTCGCTTCTCTCTATTGTTTCTAGGGATCCGACGATCTTAGCGATGCCTTCATCTTTCAGTTGTTCTGCACGCACTTCAGAGGCACTTCGGCGTGGCATATCAACAACGGTGCTGCATATTCCACAGTCTCCTGAATTCTCATCACTGCAATTTGGTCGTGATAGCGCGTCTGCTACTACGTTGGTCCTTCCCGGTGCATACTTAATATTGATATCATGGGCTTGCAATTGTAACGCCCATCTGGCCAACCTTCCAGTAGGTGATTTTAAAGACATAAGCCAGCGCAGAGCCTGGTGGTCCGTTATTACAGTAATCGGTAACCCTTCTATGTATCCTCTGAATTTATTGATTGCCCATACAACTGCTAACGCTTCCCTTTCAGTCGTCGAATAGTTCCTCTCTGCCCCAGTCAATAATCTGCTTGCGTATTCCACTGGGTGCTCATTGTCCGCCTCCCCCTGGATTAAAACAGCCCCCAACGCATAATCGCTTGCATCGGTTTTGACGATGTATGGCTGTGTTGCGTCCGCTTGCTGGAGAATTGGTGATGAAGTAAGTAGGGTCTTCAGTTCCTGGAACGCATTATTCTGCTCTGGTCCCCAAGTCCATACAGCGTTTTTCTTAGTTAATTTTGTTAGGGGTTCACTTACTTTGGCGAAGTTCGGGATAAAACGCCGGTACCATGAACAGGTTTGTATGAAAGATAGTAGATGCTTCAAATTCGATGGGACCGAAAGTTGCATTATTGCGGCTATCTTTTCAGGGTCCGGTTGAAGTCCTTCCGGCGTGACCAAATGTCCCAAATACTTTATTGATGGCCAACAGAATTTGCACTTCTTCAGATTCACTGTCAGCTTGTTCTTTTCTAACTCGTTCAGTACTCTCTCCAAATCTTTCATATGCGATTCGTAGGTTTCCGAAAAAACGATCAGATCGTCGAGATAGGCCAGCATTTTCACGTTCGCAAGGTTTGCCCGCACTCTGTCAATTAGTCTTTGAAATGTCGCGGGCGCGTTACGTAACCCAAATGGCATCCTTTTAAATTTGTATATCCCAAAGGGTGTAATAAAGGCAGTTTTTTCCTGATCCTCTTCTTTGATTTTTACCTGCCAGTATCCTGCGCGCAAGTCCAAGGTTGTCATGAAGGGTGTAGGCTTTGCCTCGTGCAGGAGATCATCGATTCTAGGCATTGGGTAAATATCTGGTACCGTTATCGCGTTTAACTTGCGGTAATCGACGCACACACGTATCTCTCCATTCTTTTTAGGCACCATCACTACCGGGGCAGCCCAAGAGGATTTGCATGGCTCAATAATATTCTCTTGAAGCATCTTCTGTATCTCAATTTCCAAAACTGCACGCCGGGGAGGTGAGAGTCGGTAAGGTGGAACAGATATCGGGTTGTGGTTTCCAGTGACGATGCAGTGTTCTGTTAAAATCGTTGGTTCCGCCCTTGGTTCAAAAACCGTCATATTTGAAAATAAAACTTGCTGCAGTTGTTTTCCCTGCCCTGAGTTAAGATGAGAGGTGTGGAGCTCCTCGACAGATATAGAGCTCAGTTCGATGTCATCTTCGCTTGAACCGCTTGGAAAGAGTTGTTTGGAACCGGGCGATAGGTCGGCTTGGGATTGCTCTATTACGGTACGCGCATCCTGATATAAATCATCTACGAAGTTCAGGCTGTAACCATCGAACGTAGCTCTTCTTCTCTTCGGCGACAAATCTATCGGAATCAGCCTGTATGGATTGCAAGCGCTGGACTCCGGTAAGGCTGCTTCTAGTAGAGTGGGCTTCTGGCTAACATTCGGATGACCGGCCTCAGTTGGTAACGCCGGTTCGGATGAGGGTGTCGATGCCACAATTATTCTTTCACTGTCCGGCGTTGCTGCCAACAGTGAGGTTGCCGATATACTGCGCCCTTCTTCGTAATCCCTTTTTAGAGGTGACAATATCTTACTTTTATAGCCGGGTCCAGACATGATCATTTGACCGACCCTATCACCGTATCCGATCACCGTATCCGTATCTGCGTATTGTATCAAGCCCCGTATCAAGTTGTGGACGCCTCCAATTTGCTCCGTATCCGTATCTTCGCAATAGTCATGATCGCGTATCAAATTGCCCAGTTCAATTTCTGCTCTCGATCAAACATGTCGTCGCAGTTGGTTGAAATGTACGAGAATTTAGCAATTTCATGTGCCTGTTTTATTGTCATTCACAACATTCTAACCTCAAAACCAAAACAGAGACGATGGTGGCAAACGGAATTATTTAGAAACAGAAACAGACTTGGAGGAAGAGCTTTGATGAGAGACCTAAGATTTCAACACATAAGTGGTAAATACAAAAACTTCACCCGTATGGCACCTAGTGACTTCGAATATTTGATAAATTTGATTGGCCACAAAATTAAAAACGGATACTACATACAGGAAAGCAATTTCTGTTGAAGAAAGATTAAGTATCACTTTGAGATTTTTAGCCAGCGGAGATTCCTATACAAGCCTACAATATTTATTCAGGGTTTCGAAACAATCGATAAGTGTTATAGTGCCAGAGACCTGTCAAGCTATCGTGGAGGCATTAAAAGACAACATCAAGGTAGGATATTTTTTATTATATAAATAATTATTGATCCATGTCATCAATTATTTATAAGATTATAAACAATTATTGTTTATTACTAATAATTGATGTCATGGATCAAATCACGAAAAGAATCTTCGGATTCCATTGATGAATCATCCACTTGAGTCACTGGAGAATGTGCTTGATTTTCAGTCATGTACGGGGTTAAACTTTGTGCTCTGTTTGAATAAGAAGAATTTACAGACATTTGTGGAGTTGTAGTCTCAGCCATGGGATATGTAGATGCCGGAGTGGAGTACCCGCGCTGATATTCATATTGTCCACAATCAGCGTTATATAGGATGTTGTTTATTTGATGTTCCACAGTCATGTAGGTTTGCTTGGAATAACCCCTAAATTTGCCTGCCAAATAATTAGCGTATAGCTGATACTGGTCTAATCCAGTAGCAGGTGCAGTCGAAGCAGTAGCTACCGCTTTAGCAGCCGAAGCTGATGATGTCAGCAAATCAAATGCCGATTGCAACATGGGGTTCTGGTTCGCGACGTATTTTCTCTTTTTCGGAAGTGGAGATTTGAATTGCGATTTTGATGAATTCTTTGCATTATTGGTTGTTTTGTCCGATTCAGTGCTCGCGGTGGAACAGGGTTGTTTATCTTGTGACTGATCATGATCTTCACCTATGTCGTCATTTTCCTCATTTTCAGATGTATTATCCTTCAAAGCGCGGTCTTGGCCTTCCTGCAAGCAAAATAAAATAATTATAATATATTTGTTACAGATGCCTACATCGCATCAAGAATGGGAGGAAATTAGTTCCGAGTTTCAAAACTGTTGGGATCTTCCACACGTGGTTGGTGCTATGGACGGGAAACACATCATGTTGCAGGCACCTTTCAATAGCGGATCGGAGTTTTATAATTATAAACAATTTTTTACTATTGTTATGTTCGCTTTAGTTGATGCTTCATATAAATTTATATTTGTCGATGTAGGGAGTCAAGGGAGAATTTCCGATGGAGGTGTATTTAATGATTCCATTCTCAAGGAAAAAATTTCAAACAACTCATTAAATCTTCCATCTCCGAAACTATTAGAAGGAACGAATAGCATTATACCATACTATTTTGTAGCAGACAGTGCATTCCCGTTAGGTATCCATATTATGAAGCCATATCCAGGTGTACATCCTAAAGGATCATTAAAAAAAACATTTAATTATCGATTATCAAGAGCTCGACGAGTGGTTGAAAATGCTTTTGGCATTTCAGCTAGTGTTTTTAGAGTACTACGAAAGCCAATGCTACTCCAACCTGAAACGGCACAACTGATTGTGATGACAATATGTCATCTTCACAACTTCTTAATAAAAAGTACTAATTCTGCTAAAATTTATGCACCACCAGGTAGTATTGATAGTGAAGTAAAAGGGTCAGTAACAATGGGAAGATGGCGTCTCGAAAATAACGATATAACTTCATTATTGCCTATCACGAATACCCCACGCAGACCTTCTTTGTCGGCCCAGGTAATGAGGGATAAAATTGCTGAATATTGCTGTACAGTCGGAAAATTATCATGGCAAGATCATATGAATTAGACTTAAAGGCCGTAGCATATGCCGCCGCGGCAGCCACATGGTGTCTCCTAATATTTTTTTTTTTTTTTTTTGAATCAAAATAATTAAAGTTAAATGTAATAAATGTGGTTGTGCTGAAGATACTCACAGTATTAATTCTCGGGCGAGGCTTGTTTCTGTCCATCAGAAATTGCAAATATTTGAAAGCGAACCAAGAAGACTGGTATACTTCATCAGCTCCTATAATTTAAAATTATGCAATGACTACTACTACGATATAGAAATAAGTATAACTATTCTAATCCCATCACATTCAGAGTAAAGTTTTTAATTTCTGGCTTTTTCTGGTATTAGTGTGTAGTTAAATTAAAAATAATAATAACATTTTTTTATAATGTGTTTATGTTTTGTAATTTCATTTAATATGTATTTTACTTTTATATCCATATAGTAAAAAGCCTAATCTAAGATTAAAGATAAATAAAGAGGAATAATAATAAAATATTAATTGAGTTTTCATGAACGGGTACGAGTAGAGTGCGTGCAAAATAATGCCACTCTGTTCGCCGACCGGGGAGGGGAGGGCGGGCGACTTGTGCGAACTTCACAAACCGGCATAGATTTTGCACGCACTAGCAGTATCTACTTACCTTTTCCTGTTGTGCTGGTTTTAGCGATTTTTGATTTTTCACGGCGAAGGGCAGCCAACAAATAATCAATCTTTTTCTTCAATTCGCCAACTGGACACTCCATTTCGACGGAGAGTTCATCCCAGGCCTCCTGCTTCAGATTCCTGTTGTAATAGCTTTTGTGGCTGGGGTCCCATAATACTTGCTTTTCTTTATAGGCCTCGATAAATTTAATAACATTTTCATTGTTCCAATTCATTGTTTTTACTTCACGGCAAGGACTGAAAATGACGCGCACGTGCAACCGACCGAGCGTCGCGAGTGACGCGTCCAGACTGACCCACGTGCGTATCAGTATCACCTTTGATGATCGGACAAAAACCGACACGACATGGGACGGGCCGTATCATAACGGCGTATCGAGATCCCGTATCATGATACGTATATCATTACCCGTCCACATATGCGATCAAGATACGCGTCGACGATACGGATACGGTGATCGGATCGGGCAAATGACACATGTCTGGACCCGCCTTATCATGATCCGGTGTTACGGCCAATGGTGAGATGGTCTTTGGCATCCTCATGTTATTCATCACCTTCTTAATAGAACATGAGGACTTGCAGGGAGATAATTCCGGCAGTAACTCGATTTGTGACAGCGTCGTCTCCGCGGAATTCTCCTCCTTGAGTTCGTACTCCATTTCAGGGTCCTCGATGAAATGCCAGGTCATTTGGGGCAGATTGAGGATCATTCCTGCATCCTGGAGAAAACCTATCCCCAATCGAGTACGATTCTCACGTGATTCTGGGAGTACAATAAAGTTGGTGGGTATCGTATGATCACACAATTTTACCGGTACTGTAACCGAGAGCACTTTCTGTTTCTTTTTGATACCATCAGCGAGAACGATGTTCGCTTCCTGCTCCGTGAAACTGTATCCCGAGTATACGAGACATTGATATAGTTGGTAAGAAGCAACACTAGTTTTGGCGCAGGTATCAATGTAGGCGGTCCCAGTAATATCATTGATGCTTATGCCTACAACTGGCCTTGGTCGGGTATCCATGCGCACGTTAAGGTGAGTATAGACTACAACATTTTCTGGAGCATTTCTGTGTAATGTAACGTTCTTACGAATGATACAATACAGGCAAAAGCTCAGTTTCCAAAGCATTTCCATGTAATGTAACGTTCCTGCGAATGCTCGGCGTTATGTTACGGGTAAATGCTCACAGCGAGTGTGCATTTACCAACATTTCGTTGTACCTTGCGTTCATTCTTTTTTGAAATGTCGGACCTACAAGTTGCGTGTGCTGCGTTTATCTTGATGAATTATATTAGAAGAAACAGAAAAAAACAGAAAAATAGAAATAGTAGATGGTGGAGAAATGAACATTTACAATAGAAGACAAACTCTTGGAGGTGTGCAATTATTGTTAGACTTAAAATCGTAGGAATTAAGTGGTCAATATAAGAACTTTACTGCCCTATCTTCAAGTGATTTTGAAAGTTTATTGAATTCAATTGGTGTTAAAATATCAAAGCAAAATACACGATTCAGAGATTCAATTACGGCGAAGGAGAGATTAGCATTAACTTTACGTTATTTAGCTACAGGTGATTCCTTCGTTAGTTTACAGTATCTTTTTAGAATATCAAGACATAGTATTGGGAAGATAATTCCAGAAGTATGTGAAGCAATAACAGAGAGGAACTGAAAGAAAACATGCACGTGAGTATCATTATACTTTATTTAAGATCAATTCAAATCATTCAAATAATCTGAGATCTGACTCATCATATCAAAGTTACTGCTATCTTGAGTATCGCCCCCGTCTGTATCTGCTACACCGGCTCGACTCGGACCTCGGACTTCATTGGAAGTTGCAGCTGCTCTAGTCTCTTCGATAGAGGAAGTGTAGCCTCTGTCTGTATTTGAGTCACAGGATCGGTTCTGACTTACAAAGGATTCATTTGATGTTGAAGCTGTATTATATCCTCGAGATGTTTCGTTCCCATAATTATCTCTATTGTGTTGACTGTATCCACGGGGATAGTTAAATTCTCCTTGATCAGCGCTTGAACCCAACCCTACATTATAATATGTTCACGTCTTCTTCATCCAGTATAATGTAGTACTTATCCTAAAAAGCTTTCCATACGAAGCTGTTTATTTTGAAGTACTCATCTGTATGCTGTTCGAAATTGAACTGTATTGTTCTTTCGTCTATAGCTGGTTTTGCGTATGGTACATTGAGGTATTCTTCAATTTTATAATTGGATGCGGTGTATAATATACACTTTTCCACATTAGCTCTGCTTTTGTGTTTTACGTCAGTGTCCATACTCTGTCCTCCGGCTAGGCGTTTCCATTGTTCGAACTGGTTGTCCGTCAACTTGCACTCGTCCATGAAACATGCGTTTGTATGTATCAAACTTGAAAAGTTGAACGATGATGTTGGTGTAAGTCCTGTTATTTTACACATGTTGAAATGACACGTAGCCAATGGTTTCCATCAACATTGTTTTACCTGTTCCTGGTGGGCCATAGAAGAACAGGTTGTTCAGCTTTCCCAGTTGTCCGTAAAAATGTTGTTTTGTTTTTGTTGCGAACGTATACGCGTTGATGTTGTTCTTCTCCAAGAGACTTTCCATGCCTAGTATTCCTTCGTATACTGTGGCGTATGAGTTGGCGTCTGGGTCTCTTGCGAGTTCAAATTAATGCTGTCGCTGGAATCTTTGCTCTGCTGATTCTTGAAATACCAATGCTTTGGCAATATGTATTGCTGTTTCAATTCGTTGTTTAAAGTTTTTTTGGAATTGTATGGCAATCCCCTCAACAGTTTTGCATAGTAAGAGTGTTGCTTCCCCTTCGTTAAAAGCCTTGTTTGCACATAATTGGAGCACAAGCTTTTGATTTTCTCGCACATATTCTTTATTTCTTCCTGAAAATAGTTGTTTTCGTTTGTTGGCAAAGGGACCCGATTCAACTCCAGGGTCATTGATGTCCCCCTCACACTCACCAGGCTCTCCTCGTATGGGTAATTCGTCTTCAAATACGTCTTCATTGGGTATAACAGTTCTTTCACCCCATTCCTGTGTCAGTTGCGTCTCGTGCTGCGCCTTGTATTGGAAGTAGGTTATTTCGCCTTTCGGCACTTGTAGCGTTGTTATCTGTTTGCCGTTGTGGTACATATCCCAATGCGTGAGCTGCACATTTTGCAATGTCCTTGTCGCTTCTGGAGAGAATGTCTTTAAGTGTTGTACGAGTAATGCCGGTAGTAATGTACTCATACATGCACTGAATACATGTAATTTGGGAACATTTATGCTGTTCGGCTCTAATAGCTTTGCTAAGGCGACTATTATGTCCCCAGTTTTTTGCGGTGCTGATGTAAATGATATGGTAATGCGTCCTTCTTGTCCCCTCATGCTTGCCGATGACTTTCCAAGGAGATGTGTGATGTTTTGAGGTGTGCATAACTGGAATATTTGCTGTACAATTTTCGAATTCGTCTTCTGAATCTGCAAAGCCAGCGACCCATCGGTCGGTGACGTGCCATCGGTTGGAAGGTCCTGGTTCGTCGGTTCGGTTTGCGATGTCGTAGACGTGTTCCTCTCTCCCGTTGTCATCATTCTCGCTTTCTTCGGATGCCGATTGAAAGATAATGATCTTTTGACTGGGGGCGATGAAGTCTGGGTCGGTTGCGGGATGCCATTTTTATGCCTTGTCGCCGTCCCCTTATTCCTATTTATATCGATTTTAATGCAGTCGGCAGCTGTACACGAACTCGTTATTGTTTTTTTTTCTTGCCTGTCAGTAGGGCTAGGTAGGTAGGTTTTGTTTTGTTTTTATTTTAAAACAGAAGGGGGAATTATATTAATCGTAGTAGTAGTAGGGTTGAACCCAACCCAACCTAACCAAACCTAACCAACTTTAACCTAACCTAGCCTAGACAAATCGTAGTAGAACCTAACCGAACCCAACCCTTTCGACTAATGGTGGCGCCCTCTACAATTTTTGTTTGAACCTTTTTTTGATCCGTCGCATAGCAACAGAGCGCTCACGCTTGACCGTTTTTTGTAGTGGTGCGTGCGCGCTAATTTATGCCTGCAGGGGTTGGCCTGTCCACCCTCTATATAGATCTGCGATAAAAAAAATTTTGTCTATAGTAATTTCTTAGACCGCTCCATATCGGTGGTAAGTCATCGCTTGAGCTTTTAAGTCGACTTTAACTTAGAAAGCGATGACTAATACTTATGCTATGCGCCCGACGGGCGCTCCGGGGCCTTCGCCGCCAGGCGCTATGCTATTCTCACTTTACCTTACCTTACCTAACGTAACCTAACCTAACTAGACCAATTTGACGGTGAAAAAATGTTTATTCAGGTTCCACCCCGGCATGGAGTTTTATCCACCGCCGACTCCGACGCCTTCTCTTGGCGCGTTCCGCGAAGGAATTTCGGTGAATCGAGGTCATCCACCCGTCGGATTTAGGGCGATCAGAGGTCGTGGCGCTGGACTTGTCAGACCGGTTTCGCCGGGCGGCGCATATTTCTCCCGCGACGAGTAAGTGTGTCAGATTTCGGCAGTCAGTGCTTGTGATTTGTGAAAGGTGTTTGGGTTTTGTGGTGATTGGAAATAAAACACTGAATTACATGTAAGTATTTATTATTTTAACAGTTTTACATACTAATTAAACATTCACGACTTAGACCGCTCCATATCGGTGGTAATTATTGAGTTGGTCCAAATCGGCGGTGACTTTGAGTTCCTTGATTTTTATTTTGTGTTTGTGCTGGCGGTTTTGTATCTGCTGCTTTTGGTTTACTCGGTGGCGGCTGCGCTGGTTTTATTTTCTTTTCCATTTCATCATATTTGCGTTTTAATTCGTTGTATTGTCTCGTTGATTCTGCCGTTTGTTTCTTTAAGGTTTCTAATTCTGTTTTAGTTTCTGTTTGTTCTTGTGCTATTTGTGCAATTTCATTTTCGTCCAGTCCAACCCTAGATGCTAATGATTGTTCTTCTCTTTGTAATTCTGCTTGTTTTCGTTCCAATGCCGTGTGATCATAAGATTCAATATCGCGACGCGCTCTGCTAACGATCTCGACCGTTTCTGTAATCGGCTCCGCTGCCCTTTCCAATGCAGTTGTAGTTAACGATGTAATTGGCTGATTGCCGACGATAAGTTCCGAGAAGACGTGGTCATTAATCATGTAGCCCATAATCATCGGGTTCGGTTGCGGGTTTCTCATTGCCGTATATAGAATGTTGCCTCCGTGCGACTGGCTTTCGATTGTAATACCGGCTTCGACCATGATATTTAAAATGCTGTTTTCATGGTTACCGTCGGAGCTTAATAGCGGCAGGATTCCAATGCCAACGGGTTTAACGAATCCTAAATGTGGCACGTTTATCCAGTTGCTGTATAAGTAGTTTTCAACTGTTGCAAATTCATACTTAATTGGTGCGCTTGCTGTATGATTAACTGCCGTTTGCGATCCATCTCTTAATACTACATTGTGTATTGGGTTTTTACTTTTGAGGTAGTCATATTTTAGATATCTATATGCGTTATTTCTAATATGGAAGACACCGTCTTTGGGAGTGTGTGTTTTTTCATATATCAATCCTATAGAGTTTGTTGCGTTGTAGTATACTTTTGCGCTCGCTATTAATGCCGGTAAATATGAGTATTTTCTATACTCTCTTTTTTATACTGGTTAGTTTGTTAAATCATATATTCCGTTGTGATACCAGTATTCGCATCTGTTGTCGATAAATTTACCTTGACATGCTGCGCTTTGATTTTCTCCCGCTACTTGTCTGTGTTGGCTTTGCACTGTAAGATCTCCAATTTTTTTTCCGTATAATACTGTTGGTGTAATGTCTTCTCCGAATTTTACCATTCCGTGTTTGCTCAAATTCTCCCATATTCCTATTGTTGTTTGCGAGTTTGCATTTGCATATTGTACGGTACCCGATGATGCTACGAACGGTGTTCTGTTTCCCAAGTTGTATATTTTGATATATACACTTTTCACACATGCTGAGTGCGATCCTTCGATAATATCATCGTATTCTTTGTGTGTCAGGTACATGAATAATTTATGCCATGGTAGTGTGTGTATGAATGTTCTTATGGCAATTTTGCCGTTTGCTGCAGCATTACTTGGCTCTTCTTTTTTGTATGTGCATAGCGAACTCTTAATGTGAAAGTTAAATTTTTTTGGAATGAGTATGTTTGTGTATTGACGTTATTGTCTACACCCGTTGTTATTACCGGTGGACATGTTGGAGTTACGTTGCTGTTGTCCATTCCTTCCAGTGTTGGAATTGATCGGAATCTTGATCGAAATTTTTTATCGCAGATCTATATAGAGGGTGGACAGACCAACCCCTGCAGGCATAAATTAGCGCGCACGCGCCACTACAAAAAACGGTCAAGCGTGAGCGCTCTGTTGCTATGCGACGGATCAAAAAAAGGTTCAAACAAAAATTGTAGAGGGCGCCACCATTAGTCGAAAGGGTTGGGTTCGGTTAGGTTCTACTACGATTTGTCTAGGCTAGGTTAGGTTAAAGTTGGTTAGGTTTGGTTAGGTTGGGTTGGGTTCAACCCTACTACTACTACGATTAATATAATTCCCCCTTCTGTTTTAAAATAAAAACAAAACAAAACCTACCTACCTAGCCCTACTGACAGGCAAGAAAAAAAAACAATAACGAGTTCGTGTACAGCTGCCGACTGCATTAAAATCGATATAAATAGGAATAAGGGGACGGCGACAAGGCATAAAAATGGCATCCCGCAACCGACCCAGACTTCATCGCCCCAGTCAAAAGATCATTATCTTTCAATCGGCATCCGAAGAAAGCGAGAATGATGACAACGGGAGAGAGGAACACGTCTACGACATCGCAAACCGAACCGACGAACCAGGACCTTCCAACCGATGGCACGTCACCGACCGATGGGTCGCTGGCTTTGCAGATTCAGAAGACGAATTCGAAGATTGTACAGCAAAATATTCCAGTTATGCACACCTCAAAACATCACACATCTCCTTGGAAAGTCATCGGCAAGCATGAGGGGACAAGAAGGACGCATTACCATATCATTTACATCAGCACCGCAAAAAACTGGGGACATAATAGTCGCCTTAGCAAAGCTATTAGAGCCGAACAGCATAAATGTTCCCAAATTACATGTATTCAGTGCATGTATGAGTACATTACTACCGGCATTACTCGTACAACACTTAAAGACATTCTCTCCAGAAGCGACAAGGACATTGCAAAATGTGCAGCACACGCATTGGGATATGTACCACAACGGCAAACAGATAACAACGCTACAAGTGCCGAAAGGCGAAATAACCTACTTCCAATACAAGGCGCAGCACGAGACGCAACTGACACAGGAATGGGTGAAAGAACTGTTATACCCAATGAAGACGTATTTGAAGACGAATTACCCATACGAGGAGAGCCTGGTGAGTGTGAGGGGGACATCAATGACCCTGGAGTTGAATCGGGTCCCTTTGCCAACAAACGAAAACAACTATTTTCAGGAAGAAATAAAGAATATGTGCGAGAAAATCAAAAGCTTGTGCTCCAATTATGTGCAAACAAGGCTTTTAACGAAGGGGAAGCAACACTCTTACTATGCAAAACTGTTGAGGGGATTGCCATACAATTCCACAAAAACTTTAAACAACGAATTGAAACAGCAATACATATTGCCAAAGCATTGGTATTTCAAGAATCAGCAGAGCAAAGATTCCAGCGACAGCATTAATTTGAACTCGCAAGAGACCCAGACGCCAACTCATACGCCACAGTATACGAAGGAATACTAGGCATGGAAAGTCTCTTGGAGAAGAACAACATCAACGCGTATACGTTCGCAACAAAAACAAAACAACATTTTTACGGACAACTGGGAAAGCTGAACAACCTGTTCTTCTATGGCCCACCAGGAACAGGTAAAACAATGTTGATGGAACCATTGGCTACGTGTCATTTCAACATGTGTAAAATAACAGGACTTACACCAACATCATCGTTCAACTTTTCAAGTTTGATACATACAAACGCATGTTTCATGGACGAGTGCAAGTTGACGGACAACCAGTTCGAACAATGGAAACGCCTAGCCGGAGGACAGAGTATGGACACTGACGTAAAACACAAAAGCAGAGCTAATGTGGAAAAGTGTATATTATACACCGCATCCAATTATAAATTGAAGAATACCTCAATGTACCATACGCAAAACCAGCTATAGACGAAAGAACAATACAGTTCAATTTCGAACAGCATACAGATGAGTACTTCAAAATAAACAGCTTCGTATGGAAAGCTTTTTAGGATAAGTACTACATTATACTGGATGAAGAAGACGTGAACATATTATAATGTAGGAAAGTGTACATTGATGCCATCTTTATCACTTTCATTTTTTTTAAGTTAGCATAATAACATAGTAATAAGCTTGTACATAATTACTAAAAACCATGTAACCATGACCTTTACAATAAAAAACTCATTAACACACACATGAATTATTCATTCATTCATTCCCCACATGTCCGTTCCAGTTCAATAAATTAACGGCCAAAGTACTAGGCAAACATAAAATAGAAAGAGATCGCACTACATGCTACGAGCTACGAAGTATAAAAATAGAAAACAAAGGGTGACCTAACCAGTATGGCCACTAATAGTGAAAGTGAAGGGACAAGTACTGGATACACATTGCCAGGATAAAAATATTTAGGACCAGGGAACTCATTGGACTTGGGGGAGCCAACCAATCAATTAGATAGAATTGCACAAGAGCACGACATCACATACAGTCAAATACAAGCCGAATACGAAGACCAATTAAAAAACGGAACATTAGAAAAGAGCACATTAAAAAAGTGGGCTACAACAAAAATCAAAGAAGCGGACGAAAAATTTCTATCACAAGTATACCAGTACACACCGTCAGGACTATATGACGCATTCGCAAAAGAAGCAGCACTAGCAGGAATAGGAACAAAATACTTAGGTGAGAGAGTATTAGGAAATATATATCCAAGATTCCGATCAATTCCAACACTGGAAGGAATGGACAACAGCAACGTAACTCCAACATGTCCACCGGTAATAACAACGGGTGTAGACAATAACGTCAATACACAAACATACTCATTCCAAAAAAAATTTAACTTTCACATTAAGAGTTCGCTATGCACATACAAAAAAGAAGAGCCAAGTAATGCTGCAGCAAACGGCAAAATTGCCATAAGAACATTCATACACACACTACCATGGCATAAATTATTCATGTACCTGACACACAAAGAATACGATGATATTATCGAAGGATCGCACTCAGCATGTGTGAAAAGTGTATATATCAAAATATACAACTTGGGAAACAGAACACCGTTCGTAGCATCATCGGGTACCGTACAATATGCAAATGCAAACTCGCAAACAACAATAGAAATATGGGAGAATTTGAGCAAACACGGAATGGTAAAATTCGGAGAAGACATTACACCAACAATATTATACGGAAAAAAAATTGGAGATCTTACAGTGCAAAGCCAACACAGACAAGTAGCGGGAGAAAATCAAAGCGCAGCATGTCAAGGTAAATTTATCGACAACAGATGCGAATACTGGTATCACAACGGAATATATGATTTAACAACTAACCAGTATAAAAAAGAGAGTATAGAAAAATACTCATATTTACCGGCATTAATAGCGAGCGCAAAAGTATACTACAACGCAACAAACTCTATAGGATTGATATATGAAAAAACACACACTCCCAAAGACGGTGTCTTCCATATTAGAAATAACGCATATAGATATCTAAAATATGACTACCTCAAAAGTAAAAACCCAATACACAATGTAGTATTAAGAGATGGATCGCAAACGGCAGTTAATCATACAGCAAGCGCACCAATTAAGTATGAATTTGCAACAGTTGAAAACTACTTATACAGCAACTGGATAAACGTGCCAACATTTAGGATTCGTTAAACCCGTTGGCATTGGAATCCTGCCGCTATTAAGCTCCGACGGTAACCATGAAAACAGCATTTAAATATCATGGTCGAAGCCGGTATTACAATCGAAAGCCAGTCGCACGGAGGCAACATTCTATATACGGCAATGAGAAACCCGCAACCGAACCCGATGATTATGGGCTACATGATTAATGACCACGTCTTCTCGGAACTTATCGTCGGCAATCAGCCAATTACATCGTTAACTACAACTGCATTGGAAAGGGCAGCGGAGCCGATTACAGAAACGGTCGAGATCGTTAGCAGAGCGCGTCGCGATATTGGAACGAAAACAAGCGAAATTACAAAGAGAAGAACAATCATTAGCATCTAGGGTTGGACTGGACGAAAATGAAATTGCACAAATAGCACAAGAACAAACAGAAACTAAAACAGAATTAGAAACCTTAAAGAAACAAACGGCAGAATCAACGAGACAATACAAACGAATTAAAACGCAAATATGATGAAATGGAAAAGAAAATAAAACCAGCGCAGCCGCCACCGAGTAAACCAAAAGCAGCAGATACAAAACCGCCAGCACAAACACAAAATAAAAAATCAAGGAACTCAAAGTCACCGCCGATTTGGACCAACTCAATAATTACCACCGATATGGAGCGGTCTAAGTCGTTAATTACCACCGATATGGAGCGGTCTAAGTCGTGAATGTTTAATTAGTATGTAAAACTGTTAAAATAATAAATACTTACATCTAATTCAGTGTTTTATTTCCAATCACCACAAAACCCAAACACCTTTCACAAATCACAAGCACTGACTGCCGAAATCTGACACACTTACTCGTCGCGGGAGAAATATGCGCCGCCCGGCGAAACCGGTCTGACAAGTCCAGCGCCACGACCTCTGATAGCCCTAAATCCGACGGGTGGATGACCTCGATTCACCGAAATTCCTTCGCGGAACGCGCCAAGAGAAGGCGTCGGAGTCGGCGGTGGATAAAACTCCATGCCGGGGTGGAACCTGAATAAACATTTTTTCACCGTCAAATTGGTCTAGTTAGGTTAGGTTAGGTTAGGTAAGGTGGGGACTCAGGTGTATCTACCTCCTAGAGTGGCCCCGCTGGTAATCAGTTCTGTCCTGATTCCAGCTTCGGTTGGTATTAGGCAGAAACGATTACCGTGGGGCACGGTTTTCCCCGGGCAACGGCGGGTAGTAATTCATTCGTGGATTGCTACCCGACGGCCAAAGGATGCACAGATTTCCGGCGGACCAGCCCCGACGCAGTGGATCGCGTGCAGCGCATACCACTCGGGGGCTTTCATTGTCCGCTGAGGGCTTAGAGGACCGGCCTCTCTTTACGGACCTGAACACAATAGGGCCGGGCACGGAGGCTGCCTTCTTTATCCAGCCCCCCCTTCTGCCGTGGGTTGGCGTTGGGGTGTGGTGGCACCCACTGTCGGGCGCTTTGGCGTGCGGTGGGCCGGTGTTCCTGGTGTGATGGTGCCGTATGGGGGCCATTTTGTTCTCGGGCCTTGAACTGTCGCGCCTTCGGGCGCGTTCGAATGTTGGGGAGTTCCACGGTGGTGGAATTCCTCCCAACAGCCTGTTGCGCCCCGATTCTCGGGAGCGCTCTCCCCCGCCTTTATGGTGGGGGCTTTGTTGGCGGGTCTGTGTTGAGTCCCGCAGCCAGTGGGATGCAGCTACGACTCGCCACCCCCCGCTTTTCCCGTCCCCTCGATTGTCTCCGCAACCCAGCGGGGATGCTCGAACGGGAGGGTTTTCGGGTATAGCCGAAAGTCTGTGGGTGCTCTCTTCCTCTCTCTGCCCTGCAGCCAGCAGGGTATGGGTTGGGGGAGGGGTCTGCAGTCGTCCCTTCCGGAGCGTCCTGCGTTGCAATCCAGCAACGTGGACGATTCCGGAGAGGGTGGAATGGAGGGCCATGGGAGTGGCCCTAGGCCTCGCTTTTCGGCGAGGCCCGTTTTTCAAGAGGCCGTGCTGGCGAGCCTCTCGTCCTTCGAGGGTGGGCCGCGGACTTGGTTTCTACCCGTCACCGTAGCCCACCCCACACGGACGTAGCAGGAAATGCCCCGGTGGTTTTTAGTGGGTAGGCCCCTGGGAGCCAGTGTTGCCAGTGGCCGATAGTCAAAAGTTACACGAGACGGATCAAAAACATAACAGTAACATTTTGCCAGAAAAAGTAACATTGCCCTTTTTTTTGGAAACTGGCAAAATACGTTTTATTGGCATTTAATTTAAATGATTAAAATAAAAATACGTTCCTTGACTCTTTTATTAAAAGTAAAAAAACACGTAAGGGGGATAAAAGATAGAAAAATATACACGAGTGAATGAATAAGTAAATTTGACAAACAATCGTATTGGTTGGTCCACCAGATAGAAGACAACATGGCGTTGTTGGACAGACTGACCAGTCTGTCCAACAACGCTATGTTGTCTTCTATCAAGCGTACCAACATGACTTAAAATTATATCGATAAGTGCGTTCCGATACACGATTTAGTTAGAAATTCCCATAAGTAACATAAAAGTAACATTGAGTGTGGTGTAACATAGAAGTAACATTGGAGGGCCAAAAGTAACGTAAAATGTTACAAAAGTAACATTCTGGCAACGCTGCTGGGAGCACCCCAAGGGAGAGCCCCACACTACCCGGCCGTCTCCCAGCGGTCGGGTGTGCTTAAGGTGGCATTTTCCACAGGAAAAAAAAAAAAAAAAAGGTTAGGTAAGGTAAGGTAAAGTGAGAATAGCATAGCGCCTGGCGGCGAAGGCCCCGGAGCGCCCGTCGGGCGCATAGCATAAGTATTAGTCATCGCTTGCTAAGTTAAAGTCGACTTAAACGCTCAAGCGATGACTTACCACCGATATGGAGCGGTCTAAGTCGTGACTTTGACAAGGGACATATCACTGTGTGCGTGGGAGGGCACAGGCTGAACGGGCAGAGCATGTAGGTTCAGCTAATATTTTTTTTTTTTTTAAGTCCTTAATGATATGCATAAATGAAATTACTATAGACAAAAATTTTTTTATCGCAGATCTATATAGAGGGTGGACAGGCCAACCTCTGCAGGCATAAATTAGCGCGCACGCGCCACTACAAAAAACGGTCAAGCGTGAGCGCTCTGTTGCTATGCGACGGATCAAAAAAAGGTTCAAACAAAAATTGTAGAGATCGCCACCATTAGTAGAAAGGGTTGGGTTCGGTTAGGTTCTACTACGATTTGTCTAGGCTAGGTTAGGTTAAAGTTGGTTAGGTTTGGTTAGGTTGGGTTGGGTTCAACCCTACTACTACTACCTCTAATGTATAATTCATTTCATAATTTTTCATTGACGATTTATCTAAACGATATTGATTATAAGCATTGTATATCATACTGTCACTGTAATCATAATTTGTATAAGAATGAAAATTGTAATTGACATATTATTTGGAAAGAGTAACTACTGAGTTTCTTGCTGATTCTTCTCGGTAAAAATTGACGTTTCGAATCAGCGGTAGATTACATAATATTTGACATTCATAAATGTTCTTTATTGAATAAAGACATTTTTGATTTTGACTGTATAAAAATTGATTTATATTGATTATTCAATAATTGACAAGATGCTTGAGGTATTTGAAAGGAAACGCACGAGTAGTCACCAACGCAGTTTATTCCAGACTGGCCAACCGGCCTACGAGCGGCCCGCGCGCACACCTTACAACTATCGATATGTAGTTATTTCCATGGTAGAGTCCGTTTATAATGACATCGAAAGGAATTGACAAATACGTCATAATAAGCGGACGTCATACAAAGCGTCATGTGAAATAAAAAATCTTTTTTATGTAAATATGTATGTACTTAAGTATTTTAATACAGAAACATAGTACTTGCATATGTATACGTACATATTAAATCAAATCAAAATTGCACGTAATCAGCAGATTATTATAATAACACATACAAGTGTATTTTTTACTGTAAGTAATCTGTAATTTTTGTCTGCTTTTGTTTTTTCATTTTATTGTAAAAACAGTCCTCTAATACTATTGTGTATAGAAGACATAGCTATGGTCAAATTATCATTTTCAATATTGCTGTAAACAAATCGTGATAATAATTCTGCAGCTTTTAATGCCTCTTCTGCTGTAGGTAATGGTGCTTCCTCGACTTCCTCTTCCCCATCACTTTCGAGTTGTTCCTTAGCACTAATGTTCTGTACGATATTTTCATCGGTGGGTTCTTCGGATGTGAGGAGACCGCTATCAATGTCAACATAATCTTCCCACATTTCAGGTGCTGCTAAAGAATCTGATTTAGGTTTTGTGACCACAAAGATAAAGGAATGTCATCTTCTTCATCGAATTCATGTTCTGATATTTGAATAGGTAAACCGTTGTGGCTTTCAATGAATCCTGCGTGTTTGAAACAGTTATGAATGGTACTTTGTGACATTTTATTCCAGGCATCATTAACCATCAAAATTGCATCTAGCACCGTTACTTTTGTAGAAGAGTTATTTTCATTAGCATCAAGATAATTAATCATTTTGAGCACAAGGTTCTTCCTAAAATTCGTTTTGAGTGATCGTATTATTCCCTGATCCATTGGCTGTAGTACTGATGTTGTATTCGGCGGAAGGAAAGCAAGTGTTATAGACTTCAAATCAGTAACATTTGGATGCGCCGGGCAATTATCAACCAGCAATAGAATCTTTTTCTTCTTCTTCACCAAATCACGATCCCAATCACGAAGCCATTTTTCAAAAAGTTCTGACGTCATCCAAGCTTTACGATTGTTAGCATAATCGACAGGTAATGATTTGACACCTTTAAAACATCTTGGTTTTTGTGACTTCCCAATAATGAGCAATTTCTTCTTCTCTGTGCCACTCATATTCGCTGCTACCATGACAGTTATTCTATCTTTCGACAACTTACCTCCACTACAATTTTCACCTTTAAATTTTAAAGTTTTATCCGGCATTAATTTGTAAAAAAGTCCAGTTTCATCAGCATTAAATATCTCATCATCAGAAAATTGTCTTCGTAAATTCGGCCACACAGATATTAACCAGTTTGTTGTTGAATTTTGATCAACAGACGAAGATTCACCGACAATTTTTCCCGCTACAATGTTATGTCGAACTTTAAAACGACTGATCCAGCTTGCAGAGACAATTGAAGTCGAGAATACCAAAACGCGCGGCAAAACCATTCGCCTTTTCTTGTAGCATAGGACCACTGATAGGTATTCTTTTGTTTCTCATGTTTTTAAACCACTGAATTAATGCTTGATCAACATTTTCTTGCCGTGATTTTCGAAGCCTCTTCGGTTTCAAAACATTTGAATTGAACGATTGCTTGATGCGGTTCTTGTTTTTAAAAATCATTGAGATTGTCGAATGACCTACGCCAAATTCCTTTGCGAGACATGAATTAGATTCTCCATTTTCTAATCTGCAGATTATTGCACCTTTCTCCTCAATTGTAAATGCTTTACGTCGTTGAGATGACATTTTTTCCACAGTAACAAACGAAAAACAATGCGTGACCTTCAACCGTCAATTACTCACTGAGATTTAAAACAAAAACGAGCTACGTGCCGAACGTCGTCGGGAATCAACGAAACATTATCGAAGGTGTAAAGAGTCATGCCGGTCATTATAACCAGACATAATTTATTAAAAATGGGTCATAATAAGCGGTATGTCACTGTAAGGGAAGTCATTATATCCTACTTTTTTATAAAGAATTTTATATGAAAACCAAACTTCGTAGTGCAATTTCGTTACAATAACCGGTTGGTCAATATAGGCGGAGTCATAATAAACGGATTCTACTGTACCTACATTACATATCTCCACCCTTAATTAATAGGTACCATATGAAGTACAACTATAAGTATAACTTTTAAACGGAAGGACATAAATTAATACTTAGAGAAGATCCAAAGTTTTATACAACCCAAAACATTACATACTACGTTAATGAATAAATGTTGTTACCATTAAACATTGATACCTATTGTAGCAATCTATTACAATATATCTATAAATATTTTATGAACTATTTAACTTATAAATCTAAGAATACATTTTCGCTTAGGGTTAAAATCGGTATCGACGAGGATTTAATCTACACTGGCGAATCGGTCGAGGCTGAGGTTGGGGGGTTACGGGGGCAGGTGAACAAGGGAGCGATGGCGGAGCACTCTCTGTGTTTTCATCAATGCAATCTTCGAACTGACCACTACTCTCGTCATCTCCGGCCGACGGCGAAAGTTTCTACGCTCGGGCCGGTCGAGCTGCGCCCAGGTGTCCGTACGTAGGTACGTCCTGGGGGTTCTCGATGTCGATACTGGGGACACGGAGGACTAGAAGGACAGATTAGTGAACTACGTATCCGTTGCTTCAGCTGATCAATGTGCTTATGTGACTCCCTACCTAACTCATCGACTACTTTATAATCTGAAATACCTATTTTTTTAGTAACTTTCCCTGACACCCATTTATCGTTACCTCTAAACTGTCGTAACCATACCTCATCCCCCTCGTTAAGTGCTCTGGTTACCTGAGGCCCACTCTCTTGCTGACGTTTTTGTGCTTTGTTTACCCGAGCGTTCAAATCTGGTCTGAGTACGTCCAGTTTCGTACGTAACCTACGGCCAAACATTAACAAGGCAGGTGTTTCACCTGTCGTACAGTGCTCTGTGTTTCTATAATATAATAAAAAATTACTTAAATATAAATTTATATCAGCGTTTTCTCGTATTGATTTTTTGATAGCTTTTTTAAACCGTTCTTACGGCATTCTCAGCTGCGCCATTTGAGGCGGGATGATATGGTGCTGAAAATAAATGTTCGACTCCTATAGATTTTAAAAATTGAGAAAATTCGTTACTGGTAAAAGGGGGACCATTATCTGAAAACTAATTGCTTTGGCAACCCGAACCGAGAGAAAAGATCGCTTAAGAATTTAATGCTGTGAGTCGCCGCTGTGCTCGGAACCTGAGTGACCTCTAGCCATTTTGTCCTGGCATCAATTAATACAAAAAAATATTTTTCCCGCTATCGGGCCTAGGAAATCTACGTGTAATCGTGACCATGGTTTATCTGGCCATGGCCAAGGGCAGGAGGCCATAGGCGGGGGTGCGTCCCCCTCAGCCGCACACACTTGACAACTGCGGCACATTGTCTCGATAGCCTCGTCAATCCCCGGCCACCAGACGTAACTTCTAGCGAATGACTTAGTTTTAACGATACCCATGTGTGACTCATGTAATTCGTCTAGAACTTTTAACTTACATTTCTCCGGTATTACTACTCTGTATCCCCACAACACACACCCCAATTCCTCGTACAACTCGTTTTTTTCGATTAAAGAACGGCTGAAGAGCTTTAATTTCGTTTTCCCTAGGCCATTCACTGCGGATGTAACTCAATATACGGCTTAACAATGGATCGCTACTGGTTTGTTTTTTAACCACATTATAATCTAATAACATTGAATTTTGAGCGAAATGTAAATAAGTCTGCTCAGGCAAAATTTGCTTATACCTATCCGTCGCGAGCGCAGGCAACCGCGATAATCCATCCGCCCCGTTCTGTTTCGACGTTATACAGTGTGAGTCTTCATAAAGTGCACATATTGAAAACAGGGAAAATATACTTAATTTTATCGATGAAAAACATAATAAAAAAATTTAAAAAAATATCTTAATTTATTTATACAATTTTAAAGTTTTTTTTTTCTACAGTGACCTTCTTTTTATTAAAGCGATGTAACTTTTGAACTAAACGATTAATCACAATAAAATAAACTTACTACTGATTGGAAATAACAGGACTTTCTTTTGAAATGAAAATTATAGGAAAAAAGGGGTTCTTAATTAGTGAATAAGGTATTTATTGTTCGAAAAACTTTTTTTTCTTACAAATTTTTACGATAATTGCAAAATTTCTCAATAAAACACCCCCTTTATGTACATTTTTTATTTCTTTAAGTTAATCTACATCATACAGGCTATTTATGGTGAAAATAGTACAATTGTTACTCAAACACAACATTTTCTATCAACTACGACAAAAAAACGCCTTCCGGACTCTCGGCAATTAATCTTTTAAGCAGACGTTTATTTGTGTTTGTAAATAATACACAAGAGTTCAATTAAAATCATTTATTTATCTAGCTTATAACTACTGCTTCTAAATACTATTCAGTAACAAAATCTAATGCATAAGGTTTTCAAAATGTCCCCCTCTTTGTTGTAAACACAAAGTTGCGCGCTGCACAATTTGTTGTGTCGCTCTCCTTATCATCTCGGGGTCATTACTAATGGCATTGGCACAGCTTATAACGCGTTCTCGCAAATCAGCCTCACTGTCGATTGGGGTACTGTAAACGCGTTGCTTCATGGTCCCCCATAAGAAGTAGTCTAAGGGAGTCATATCGGGTGAACGCGCAGGCCACGCTACCGGTCCTTGCCGGCCGATCCATCGATTTTCATAATTTTCGTTTAAAAACGAACGCACATCCCTTGCATGATGAGCAGGACATCCATCCATTTGTAGATACATGCGGTTTCGTGCGCGTAAAGCCAATGGCACATCCTCCAAAAGCTCCGGAAGTTCGTCTCGTAGCAGTCTTAAAAAACTTTCACCGGTCAATGTTGATGGTAATATCACTGGTCCAATTAACATATCATCAATGAGACCAGCCCAAACATTTAAAGAATACCTGACTTGAAATGTCGATGAGCGTTTTAGCCTTGGATTTTCACCTTTAGGGCACCATTTGTGCAAATTCCGGCAATTGACGATACCGTCTCTCGTAAACCTTGCCTCGTCCATCCACAGTATTCTTTTAGGGAAGTTGGGGTTATCTCTGATCTTTCTTAGTATCCAAGTAGACATCACGCACCTTGGACGAAAATCAACGTCTCCATGAAGATGTTGCACCCTTTGATAGTGATAAGGATGTAGCCCTTCCTTCTTCAAAATACGCCATGCAGATTTTTGGGAAATGCCGTGACGCAGTGCAAGTCGTCTAGTGCTAATGCTTGGGTCAGCAAATAAATCAGCCAACACTGCTTGTTCGACAGAAACATCAATTATTATTTGCGGCGGCTCGCGGCGATCTCTACTCAATCCAAGTCCAGTAATAGACAATCTTCTGTGGATCTCTTGGAAGTTGCGGGCAGATGGCACCGGATGCCGGTTAGGAAACGCAGCAATGTAAGCGTCACGCGCAGCTCGAGCACTTCCTCGTCCCAGGCCATAGTAAAAGTGAATGTCAGCAATGTGTGCTGGGGAGAATTCACTTAGACGCGGCATTGCGTAGGAAAAAACGAACGTTAGCGATATGTGAACGGAAAAAGAAATACTACTAGCAGCGGCGAATAATTCGGAGCGACTGTCTGTCTGGGTCCTCAACAAACAGGTCCTTTGTTTGGCTCTCTTTGCCCCGCGCACCCCACTCCGCGCTCACTAACAATGACTCAAAAAGGGTCTCTACCTGCCAAAAAATGGCACGTGGCCCTGCACACGACGTTATCTTTAAAAATTGATAAAAAATGTTATGATTGAGTTAGAAGCATAGTATTTTTACCTTTCTAAAGCTATTATGATGTAGAATAATTAGAATCAATAAAAAAAGTAGGTTAAGGGGTCGTTTTGTTGAGATATTTTGAAATTATTGTGTAAATTGATGAAAAAAAAAAAGATTTTCTTTAAAAAAAAATCTCTAAACTGTCAATCGAGCGTATTTTGTCCTCAAGTTTGATTTTGTGAGAATGCCCTGTTATTGCCAATTAGAAATAAGTTTATTTTATTCTGATTGATTCTTTAGTTCAAAAGTAATACCGTTTAAATAAAAAGGAGGTCACTGTAACAAAAGATAATCTTTAAAACTGTATAAAAAAATTATCAATTTTTTAAAAATATTTTAAATATTTTTTCCGTCGATAAAATTAAGTATAGTATTCGTGTTTTCAATATGTGCACTTTATGAAGACTCACACTATTACACCATGAAATATCTCGGCTGAAATTGGTAATACCACGACGCACAACGCAAATATCAGTATTAATGGAACTATGCTATAGATGTTAGCGTGCTGTCCCACTCCTCCCATGGTCTTGACGAACATATACATTAACAGTACAACCGCCAAGGCAAAGAAAGAATGGCTCGGATCTATTAATCTCTCCTTAGGAATTAGAAGAGTGCCCAGAACCGTAAGTCCGACCACTACGGGTACGAGAGGGTCTAGTTCTAGCTTCCGCACCGTGGCAAACTCCGGAGTAATAAATTTTCCTGAAGACCGGCTCGTCAATATTCTTACGAACAGTACGACGACGGCGGCCCATAACATGCCTCCTAAAAAAGCACTTGGGTTAAAAGTGTTGACAACAGCCCAAGACACCATTGCAGTAAGAGCCACATATTGATTAAAAGAATTGGTCAGAACATAGATAATAACCAACAGAATGGCTCCATAAATAGCCATGTATATTAACTCTATGTGTCCTGCCCAATTATTCTCCAGTACCCACGTTAACAGCATAGGGAATTTCGTCACCAAAATCCCGAATGTGTACTTGTCCATAGCTATCGGTATGATACTTGTTGTAAGATGTTCTATGAGGATCACCAGCTTGTCATCCAAGTCAAGCTGGGGATCCTCATCATCTAAAAAACCGAGCCTTCCCTCCTAATAACCCTAGTCACTTTGGCTAGGCCTCCTACATCAATCTCCTTTTTCGGCAGATGGGCCCTTATTAGATTGAACTTGGCTGTAAGGACATCAGCACAAAACAAGTTCTCAGGTATTATTAAGGCGGCGTTGTTCCACCTCTCGAATTCTCTTATTGTCTTATCCTTTAATATTTCCTGGCAATTCCTTGAAGATCCTGGGTGTTTGTAAAGCAAAAACTGCTTTTCACTGCCTCCAACTGTGTAAGCCGAAGCTATTCCGGTTGGCAGATCTGGAACATCTTCCATCTTATCGTTATCCAAGTCAACTATCAACAATGGTTTGCGATATTTTTCGTCCGTCAGGACATAAGCTTTCCTCCCAGGCATTATTAAAGGGACCTTTATCTTGCTAGCAAATCGATACACATCTTGTCTAGCAAGAACGATTCCGGGTTCCACTCCAGTTTCATATCCCAAACTATAATAAGATCCAGGTCTTTCAGCAGATCCCATTATGTTGAACAGTTCATTGTCAAGCTCAGCATCAGTCAATTTACCAGCCTTCAATTTGTTGGCAACATCCATTAGGTGTCCAACCCTATCATTAGTATAGCAAGGGCCATTTCGCGGGCAAGTTTCTTCATTGGTAGCAGTCGATACTGTTTCTTGAGTTCCTTCTCCCTTATCGATGATGATGGTAGTGATATAAATCACCACCAAGCGTTTTAAGTTAGGCATCATGTTGATGCCTGTATAGTTGTGTTTTCCCTTAAAGAACCAATCAGATGAGTAACCAGTAATTGATTAATCAAATATTTGTTTCCCAGTGAAACTTTTTCTCCAGAAGTAAGATTTTCGTAAGGTAGGATTTGTTTCTCCACAGAGTTGTTAAAGTGGGATGGTTTATTAAGAGAAAAGGCACACGATAAAAGTTTGGGAACCAAATTAAATTCCCTCCAAAAGTCAACACCAAGTATCAAAGACGGGTATATTTCAGGAATAACATATGTTTTAATAAGTCTAGATTGGTCGTTAAAGGTAAAAGGAAGAATAAAAAATCCTAAAGATTTAACACGATGCTTACTAGCAGTGCTAACCGTAATATAATCAGACTTGGATAACGAAAAGCCCAGTTCCAAAATTTTAAAGTGCGAGTTATTACCTAAAATAGTCATTGAACTACCGCTATCAAGTAACGCCGTAAACTCAACATTTGAAATAGAAACGTTAATAAAAGGACGGTTAAAATCTCTTTCGTTGTCGTAGTAAACCGAAGAAGTTCCATAACTTGCGAAAAAGTTCTTAATTATTTTTAACCAATTATGCCAGTCATCAACATCAAAATTTTCTTTTCGTTTATCCAAATCATATGTTAGTTTTTTGAGTTTAGAGGATGAAGAAGGTTGAGGCTTGTCCGCTTTACATCTCGGGCAATCCGAAGCTCTAAAGTCTTTCAAACCACATTTAAAACAGACTAAGAATCTTGGTTTAGTGCAAGAATTCAAAGAATGACCATTTATTCGACATCGAACGCAAAACAAATGCGCCTGAAACTTGGGAGCATTTTCAGATATCGCATGTGCAGAATTTTTATTCTGCGAAGAAAAGTTCGTACGAAAAGGCTTAAAGTTATTAGATTTATGAGAATCATAATTAGGAGTGAGAGAATGTTTAGAGTGAAAAGTATGTGTAACATTAGGTTTAGTGTTCGGTAAAGGTGTAGAATCGTGTTTAGGTTTATAGGATAATTCAGGAATAAGAGTATTCATTTCAGGTTCTTTAAAATTATTGTCGCGGTCAATACAGCGCTCAAATTGTTGACATACAGAAATTAAAGAGCCAATAGAATCAACTTTATTAAGAGCAACAAAAGAGGCGCCAAACTGTCACGTAACGGAGGGTTACGGAGCTAAAAGGTAGGGGGAAGAAGAAAAGATAAGAATAGAGGGAAGAGGGCTATAATTATAAGAGGTATGTACAATGATGGCTCGTCCAAAAAAACTTAAATCTAACTTAAAACTAACTTAAAACTAGCTATTTACACCGGTACACTACACTAAATATATATACAAGGTAAAAGTTCAAAATGGGCAACCGTGGTAGGGCGGTAACACAGGGTGAGCGCAGGCAGCGCGCCGGTAGGATCCAGCGTCGCAGGAGGCGGGCGGTAGGGCTCCGCCGAGCGCAGGAGGCAGCAAATGGGGCGCGCGACGCAGATACGCGCACGCCGCAAGCCGGCCGCGGGTAGGCGCGACGCGGATACGCGCACGAATGAAGGTAGACGCGCGTAGGTGCAGGGAGGCAACACCCCTCGTGCCCCGGCACCGTTACTCTACGGGTAAACGTATACTGGCACTGTTATAGCTTGAGGTTCTGAGCTTCTTCAGAGCTGGTGGTAGACTGGTGATCCTGCCCATGTGCGTCCTTTTATATTGCCCATGCGCATTCTATTCTACAACATTTAAATTTTAAAATTCATACAATATAGAATATTCTCGAAACATAGCTAAACTCCATAGTTAAACTTGAATAGACAATTCGATAGAAAAATAAAAACAGTTAGACAACGTCAGCTGTCGGACAATGTCAGATAGACAATCTAAATATTTACAACAATAACTTTAAATTTATTTACAGATAAAAATGTACAAGGAACATTAAAATAACACATATAAGAGTAATGCTAATACAAGACATAATCATAAAATGATATACAAGCTCTATAGCAAACGGAAAACGAAGCTCTATAGTTAACACCAAAGGTAACTTTCTTTATGAGTAGTTATGTAGTATAACGAAGCCCCTGCAGGCTGCGTTACAGGGTGAACTTGGTCGTACTGATCTGGTTAGCCATCGTATCGATACTGGAGATACGCTGCCTATTAAACAACGTTGTTATAGACTCTCTCCCGAGAAACAAAAGGCTCTAATTGCTGAGGTGGATAAAATGATTGAGTGGAAGGTCATTGAGAAATGTGAAAGCCCTTGGTTGTCTCCGGTTCTTATTACGCCGAAAAAGAATGGCGAATGGCGATTTTGTGTCGATAGTAGAAAACTCAACTCAGTTACTCGTAGGGATGCCTATAGTCTTCCTTTTATCAATGAAATACTTGACCATCTCAAAAACGCTAAATTTTTATCGAGTATCGATATCGCTAAAGCTTTCTGGGAGATTCCTTTACATGTAGACGATCGGGATAAGACCGCCTTTTATGTCCCCGGTAGAGGAATGTACAGATTCACTGTTATGCCCTTTGGTTTAACTAATGCACCTGCTACACAGCAGAGGTTAATGGATATCTTATTCACTCCTGAATTTGACAACAAAGTGTTCTGTTATCTTGATGACATTATTATCATAGGCTCCTCGTTCCAAGAACACATAGGACTTCTAATTAAAGTGCTTGAAAAATTAACTTACGCTAAACTTACTATTAACTTTGAAAAAAGTCATTTTTTTAAGAAAGAATTAAAGTACCTTGGATATGTTGTTGACGATAATGGTTTACGAGCTGATCCTAGCAAAATTCAAGCTATTATGGACTTTCCTGTACCTACTTCACGCAAAGAAGTGCGTAAATTTCTGGGTACGTGTAGTTGGTTTCGTAGGTTCATTCCTAATTTCAGTACTATAGCTGCGCCTCTTAATAAATTAACATCATCTGCTAAAACTTCTCCGAAATTTTCTTGGAGTTCTGAGGCTAACTCTTCCTTTCTGAAACTAAAGGAATATCTTGTAACTACCCCAATTCTTGCTTGCCCTGATTTTGATCAACCGTTTTCTGTGCATTGTGATGCATCTAACACTGGCATTGGAGCCATGCTTACTCAAACGGTTAACGACAAAGAAGTTGTTATAGCCTACATGAGCAAATCACTTAACAAAAATGAAAGAAACTACTCTACTACTGAAAGAGAAACTCTAGCTGTTATCATTGCCTTAGAACATTGGCGGTGCTATCTTGACAATGGCAAACCGTTTACTGTATACACTGATCATGCCGCATTAAAGTGGTTTTTGAATTTAACAAATCCTTCTGGTAGACTCGCTCGTTGGTCACTTCGCCTTTCTTGCTTTAATTTCACGCTGAAACATAAAAGAGGAAAGGATAATATTGTCCCTGATCTACTTTCTCGTTCTAAAAGCGAGGACAGTCATATTATCGCTCCTTTATCTTCGAATGAAGCCACGTCTTTAGACTTAGAGCGCTATAGTAAAATCTTTCGTAATTGTTTAACTGATCCTCAAAGTCATCCTAACTATACGATTAAGGATTATAAACTATTTCGTTGCACTAATACTCCTTATTCTTTAACAGACGATTTCATCTGGAAAGAAGTCCCTATCCCTTCTGAAAGAGAATCTTTGATAAGAAATGCTCATGGTTCCGCTACAGATCCGCATTTGGGCGTATTTAAAACATACAAAAAAATATCATTGTTATATTACTGGTCTGGCATGTTTAAGGATATAGCTAAATTTATTTCCAATTGCGAAACTTGTTTGGCTTATAAACACTCTAACCACTCGCCTTACGGTCCTATGGGAAAACCCAAAATTTGTTCTAGACCTTTTCAATGCATTTCTTTGGACTTAATAGGTCCATTGCCAATGACTAGGCGACGTAACCAGTACATTCTCGTTGTAAATTGTGTATTCACCAAATATACACTTATTTTTCCTTTGAAACGAGCTATAACTACTAGTATTTTACATTACTTAGAGAATTCCGTGTTCTTAGTTCATGGAGTACCTCAAACAATTATTATGGATAACGGTCCACAATTTCAATCGCATGAATTCCATAATTTCCTTGGACGTTATAGAATTCCGCATATATCTTACACTCCTCACTATTGTCCTCAGGTCAATACTACAGAACGCTACAATAAAACAATTATTACCGCACTAGCTTCACTGGTCGGTGAAGACCATAGGTCTTGGGACCTTCACCTATCTAAGATTCAGTTTGCAATGAATAACTCTGTAAATGAAGTAACTGGATTTACTCCTGCATTTTTAGTATTTGGTCGTGAACTCATTACTTGTGGTTCTATTTATTCTCAGGGTTACGACTTAGAAGAAATTACCTTTTTACCTCGTGATTTATATGCTGGAAATATTGGCCTTCTATCGTCAATTTTTGATAGAGTTCAGGTTGCACTGCGCATATCTCATGTAAAGAATTCTAACCGTTACAATTTAAGGCACTCTTTTAAAGAATTCAATGTTGGAGATATAGTGTGGCGTAAAGACTACTCTTTAAGCAATGCTGGTGCATATTTTAGCGCGAAATTAGCACCTAAATATGTTAAATGCAAAGTCGTTGAGAAATTGTCACCTCTTGTATACATCCTTGAGGACTGCAACGGTTGCCGCGGTAAATGGCATGTAAAAGACTTTAAGAAATGACTACCTTACCGTTTGACTTTACTAGTATTATATGTATTTATTTGCACACACATTGGACTGATTTTTGGCTACTTCAGTCTGATATTTTTTATATATACTTAGCGACTAATCTCGTCTCTCTTTACTTATTGGATTCTCTCTTATAGTACCTACTTACTTGCTTAACGTTTTCTTTTAAAAGGCGCTTCTTGACCTTTTAATTCTAAACTTTAGGGCTCTCTTTTGCCTTATCTACTTACTACTTAGCGCTTCTTTGACTACAGAGGCGTTTCTTTTAAAGGTAAATTCAACCTTTAAAATTTGTGTCCTTTGATAGGGAATACCGGAGAGAGACTAGATTGTCGGCTATGGTCATCGACACTAATGGGTTTTAAGAAACGGAGCGGCTGACAACTCCCTAAATAAGCCTAAAGTCATTCTTATAGGGTACTTCCTATGGAGTTTGCGTCATTGATAGTGAACCCTACTCCTCTTTGTGATTGGTTCGTATGTTAGAGTGATTGTTAGATTGACTGGATTTGAATTGTTTTTGGATTGTGGAATGGTATGTTTAAGTGAAGGTTGACTGGTTAGACTGATAGTAAGGATAGTATTCTCTTAACCTTATAATCAAAATTTTCTCTGAGTCGAAAATTTTTCTGGGGTCGTGGGAGAAATGTAACGCAGCCTGCAGGGGCTTCGTTATACTACATAACTGTATACTCAATGTCATAAGTATATGCCGTTAATTTGATAGCCCATCTCTGTAATCTACTAGCGGCCATAGCTGGTATACCTTGCTTAGGACCGAAAATGGTAACTAAAGGTTTGTGATCGGTACGTAAAGTGAAATGCCTACCATAAACATATTGATGTAACTTTTCTAAACAGAACACAATGGCTAAGGCTTCCCGCTCGATCTGCGAATAATGTTTCTCCGCGGGAGTAAGTGCGCGCGATACATACACCACGGGCCGTTCCCCCGCGTCTCCGTGGGGGCACGCGCTGTCCCGCTCACACTCGCACCTTTGACTGAGCACTCCACCTATTCCTCGTGCGCTCGCGTCGCACGTTACAAACAAAGGCTTCCGCGGGTCGTAATGAGTCAAAACGTCCGCGCTAATTAATATTGATTTTATTTTGTTAAAGGCCGATTCACACTCTTTATTCCAAAACCAATTCGTACCCTTTTTTAACAAATTGTATAAAGGCGCTAGAATTGAACTTAAATTTTTAACAAATTTGGCATAAAAATTTATTGTGCCTAAGAAAGCTCTGAGCTCTGTAATATTACCTGGTCGGGGTATATTTAAAATTCCCTTTACTTTTTCCGGGTCAACCTTAATACCTTCTGCAGATATGATGAATCCTAAGTACTTAACTTCGTTCGTAATAAAACTACATTTATTTTGTTTTAATTTCATGCCGTTTTCATGAATTCGTTTAAGCACTTTTTCTAAAATCTGCAAATGCAATTCGGCATCTGGAGTTCCAATTATGATGTCATCCAAAAACACCGCTACATGAGGGATATCATTAAGAAGATTAGACATTATACGTTGAAAAATTCCTGGACTTGACGCTAAGCCATAAACTAACCTTTTGTATTTAAATAAACCCTTATGCGTATTTATTACTGTCAAATTATCGGGATCATCTAGCTCAATCTGATTATATGCCTGGGATAAATCGATTTTTGTAAAATACTTTGCTCCATTTAATTGAACTAATAGGTCATCTATTCGTGGTAACGGGAACCTATCTACTTTCAGTACTGGATTTAAAGTCACTTTATAATCAGCACAGATACGGAGTCCACCGTCCGCCTTACGTACCGGTACCAAAGGCGTAGCCCAGTCCGCCGTCTCCACCGGCTCGATGACGCCGGCCCGCAGCATCGCCGCCAGCTCGGCCTCTACGCGCTCGCGCAGCGCGTACGGCACGGGCCGCGCGCGGCAGAACACCGGCACCGCTCCTTCGCGCACCTGCAGCCGGGCACAGCCCCCCCGGAACCGACCCAGCGTCTCCGAAAACACTTCCTTATACCTGTCGACCAATACGAACAATTTCTCGTTGTTACCTAACATGATATCCTTTGTCCTCTCTGATACGTTATGAAATATAGGTATTTTAATACGTAATTCAGAAAGCCACTGTCTACCTAGTAAGGATGTAGTTCCTCCTTCTATTACAAACAGTTCCAATTGCTTTGTACAGTTTCCATATTTGACTGTAGAATTGACCACACCCAAAGGAAAAATCTTACTACCGTCATAAAATCTAAATACTAAATTCGGTTTTTGTAGGGGCTTATTACAAAAATATTTATCGAATGTTTTTTTACTAATACAGGAAACCAAAGACCCCGTATCAATCTCCATAGGTAACTCAACCCCATCTACTGACACAAGTATGCTTACCGGCTTATAGCTATTCAAACTCAGTTGATGCAAGGCTTCTTCTTGAGGCCAGCCCTCGTCTTCCGAGCTCGATGGTTCCTCGTCTCCTAGGGCATGTTCTCCTTGCCCTGGTACCGCCGTCTGCACATGAGCCACCATATTATTCCGGGCACCCTGCCCCTGCCATCGTGTACGCCGATTCGGGCATACCCGCCGTAGATGACCTCGCTGTTTGCACCCGCTACAGACAAATCCGCTATAGCGACAGCTGTCCCTCCTATGGTCTTCCGCTCCACACGCATAACATTTAAGCTCTGTTTCGTCGTGTCCACTACTCTGTCTGGTACCTCCTGGTTTCATTCCTCCGCGTTTCTGATGCTGGGTCACGACGCGCCTCGCTGCCCACGCATGTACCGCAGGTTCTAAAGATTCCCGCTCAACCGCCGCTGCATCTCGCTCCGCGGCTTCCATAGCACAAGAAATCTTAACCGCGTTATTGTATGACAAATTTTCTTCGGCGAAAAGTCGTTGTCTCACGGTCTCACTTCTTAAACCGCACACCAATTGATCTCTTAAGTTTTCTTCTAAGACTGATTTAAATTCACAAAACTTCGACATTTTCTTTAGTTCCGAAATGTATTGTAATACTGTTTCCCCCATATTCTGTCTTCTCTGACGAAAACGATAGCGTTCTGCCATAAACGAGGGTTTAGGCTGTAAATGTTCCGCCATTAATTTAACCACTGCTGCGTATGTCTTAGCACAAGGTTTATCGGGGCTGGTAAGGTTACTTAACAGCTCGTATGCCTCGTAGGTAACCAAAGTGCTTCAGAAACCTTGTTTACTTGAAAATACATTTCTGCTCGCTCCACATACATCGTCCAATTTCCCGATCTAACGTTGAATTCCGTTATCTTCCCGATCGACATTTTGTTTTTACCGCTACCGTCCTTATGCACGCTTAAAAATCTTCGTTCGCCAATGAGGTATTTGAAAGGAAACGCACGAGTAGTCACCAACGCAGTTTATTCCAGACTGGCCAACCGGCCTACGAGCGGCCCGCGCGCACACCTTACAACTATCGATATGTAGTTATTTCCATGTACCTACATTACAATGCTAACCACCTACTATTGTACACTTCGTCCTGCAGTTTATTAGTCTGGATTAAGTAACTACTACTCTTTGTGACCTATGAGGGGAACCTAAGTAGTCATGCTCACTCAAATGTCTCTGAGGTGGTGGCGCTATGTGGCGGGTCATTACATTCCCTCTAATATGGTTGAGTGAAATGATGGCTGACACGTACGTCATACTTGTGAACAGGTGCCACCTTTGGGGACTGTTCTGCTTCGGTTTACCTCATAATATTTATTTTATTATTATTTATTTTATTTTATTTCGTGTAACAATTAAACTGTATGGCTTGGTATGATGATGACACAACATTGTATGAAAGTTTAAGAGTAACTGGCGAGTTTCTTGCCGGATCTTCTCGACCAGAAACAACTTTCCGAGCCGGTGGTAAAATCGCATTATGTTTATTTATTTCTTTAGTATATTTTATGTATCAACATATATATGTATTAACATGTAAATTATACATAAGTACTTATAAATAGTTTTAAGTCATTAAAATGTATGACGATTTGTAAGTGCTGTATACAAGCCTATGCAAACAAAGAATTATTTGATTGATTGAAAAACTACGCGCGATTACGAAATATATTCGGGGCTTGGAATTGACCGGTCCGCTGCAGACGCAGGTCAGCGACTGAGCTCCGTAGGTCGACCGAGCTACTTATAAAGCGTGTGCGTGGGGAGGGTTGCCGCGGCGATGACGCGCGCGCGCAGGACAACCACTGCCTAAGAAAGGACCGCGCGCAGGCCACAGTGTAAGGGAGACGCAGTGGGTGAGGGGCGAGTTACAGTTGTATATTATTTTATTAGATGCTATTGGTGGTTGCTACTATGGGTTTGGGGACCATTGCGCATCCAGTTGCAGTTCATACTGATGCGCGTTCATCGATTTCTCGTCCAGTAACCATGGGTCGATATAGTTACTTAGTTATAGGTGCATAATAACTGTATGCGCGCACAAGGAGATGTTGTTTTGATTTATCAACACACACTACTATTTATTAATAATAGTATCTCATTATTATTTGATATTTTCTTCTAAGTAGATATATTTAGACACAAATGTATGTAGGTATTATATACCCAAATCACACACAAATACACGTTAGGTACACAAAATACACTAGACAAGCGTCCGTGGCACTCACTCAGCTG
The DNA here is from genome assembly GCA_019059595.1 of Marasmia exigua. NCBI lineage: Eukaryota > Metazoa > Arthropoda > Insecta > Lepidoptera > Crambidae > Marasmia > Marasmia exigua. The sequence continues at coordinate 18,777,253 of CM032482.1, forward strand.
GTCTCACTGAGACCCGCGTCATGGCCTTTATCTGGGCTGTGACATAAGCCATTTATACTAGACGTCATAACACACTATAATATTCATTTGGCACTGTCTGGGCATGATTGAATATTTTTTTTTTTTTTAGTTTTTGTTTATATGTATTTTTAATTGTTTTTTCTTTTGTTTTTTGTTTGTGGCAAATTGTGTTCTGATTACAACTGCTATATGTTCTGTGTTGTGATGTCTATAATAATAAATGTTTTCTTTCTTTCTTTAATAGTGTAATGAGGAGAAGGAGTTCGGTGTGTTGGAGATAGGTCAGTCTGTGATATATTATATGATATTTGGATTGGTTTTGTGATGTCTAGCCTTAACTCGAGCTAGTTACTGTCCATATCCATTACCTGATCTGCAGTTTCTGAAAAAAAAAGGTTGGTTGAAATTTTTTTTTAAGGTGACGGGTAGGGCACAAAAGCGACGCCAATCGATTTTAATTTTTAGCTACTAAACCGGATCTATTTTTAACAATTTCGGGGTTACAACCTCTTGGCAAACACTTATACTATTTATTAAATAACCATGCAAAAATGCTAGGTCCAACGCGTACGCGAAAAATTTATTCACGCCAAAAGCGGCCACTTTTCATGAATCAATTGCGTGAATTAATTTTTCGCGTACAAAAACGCACTCAACATTTGTGCATGGTTATTTAATAAATAGTATAAGTGTCCGGTTTAGTAGCTAAAAATTAAAATCGATTTGCGTCGCTAGTGTGCCCTACCCGTCACCTTAAACTGACAAATGTACATTCTATTGCTGTCTACATGTGTATGTTCTCATATATTGTTCTTTTTGATTTATTTATTCAAAAACCCAGTATAAAGAACCTGTATGCTTATTGTGTGTAATTTGGATTTTAAACTTTACTAATAAAAATCTGTAGTAAAATTAAACTAAATAATTAAAAAAGAATGAAGTCAAACACTGAAAATAGTTATTTGTCAGAATTTACATTGAATGGAAGCAAATTAATGTATGAATAGATACCTAAAAATGCAGAATCCGAATCAATTGATCCAGGAATCTTGACCATTAAAGCAGGTGCAATTTGCACAACATCTGGATCTATCACAGCACTACTGGTTGAGGGCCCGGCATCTGTGGCCATGCGATGTTGCCGCTCTTTGGTCATTTCTCCCCGTTGACGCTGCTTGAGGTTCATCCACATTCGCCTCAATTGTTTCTTTGATATCATAATAAAATTGTAGGTTAGATTACTGGTTAGGAAGTGAACAAATGGCAAGAGTAATTTAAAAAAATATTGTACCAACATTAACATGAATGTAGCTATTACCTCGGCTGTTGCATGAGGACTTGCATTGTTCTCCCTTGTATCTATCCCATGTCGCGTTTTTATCGCGCAATGTTGCGCCGTCGGTGCTTTTATTTTCGACTATTGCAGAATACGATATAATTACATTCAGGAACACTTTATTCTCAATTTGGGAAAAATCGTGCTTCTTGGATGCCATTTCGTTGTTTTTTTTTTTATAATGGCTCTACCCGAAGATAATTCTCCAATGTCAAGTAACTTATTGAGAATAAGTAGGTAGTCAACAGTCGAAGTCAGTCAAAGTCATAGTCACTCAATAAAACGCCAGTGTTTTACGTTTTATCGACCTACGGATTCAGTGGATAGACTCTAAAAGCAATCGTAGGTTTTAAGACTCTATTTTGGTCCAAGCAAGTTGTCACGAGACAACTCACTCGACACACAATATCAGTGTTAAAAACGATACAATCCAACGATTCTTATTATTAGGATCACTTTGTGGCACTTCACTGCACAAATAAACACCAAATTAGAACACTAAAACCACTAGACATTAATTTAAAGCCTTTGAATTGCATCAGCCCATGTGGCTTGTTTTAGCCCTACCCGCCGAATCCTTGATTTATTTATATAATAGGCGAATCGAAAATCAACAAACAGTTGAAGGTAGTTATGGAACCCCCTCAACCCTCTGTCTTAGATTAAGGGCTAGCTCAGCACATTTAAGGGCAAGCTAATGTTTTTCATAGATAATCATTTTGTTAACGCTGCTGTTTCAACCTCAACGGCCCGTGCATTAAATGAACATTAATTAATCATCTCTAAATCGATGTAGACGTCAATACGTCCAAATAAAGTACTTTTATTCTAATTAAATTAGTTTTTAAAAACTCCCCGCCCGGCTCCCAATACTTAACTGGCGCAGCCGGCGCGGATTTTTCCGGTATTTTCCGCGTTTTCCCGGGTGTCTAAATTCACTAAATTAAGGAAACGTCCGTGTGAGAAAAATCCGTCGAACCAAATAAATCTGTTAAATATCGGGTGTGGAGAGCTGAAAATGGGTGCAGCGGCTGGTTGGTGAGTAAGACTTTTCGCCATCCTTTCCCTCATCCTCCTATATTTAAGTGAACGTATAAAAAAATGTTATTTTGCGATAAGACTTCTCTCATTATAACATAGCATATGAACTTTTGTCTGGTCCCCAGTGTTGTATTGTGTCTAAAAATAGATTTTTACAGAGCAATAAAAAACTCAGAGACCTTATTAATGTGGAATTTCAAAAATAAATTGATATTTTTTATATAAAAGAAGTACTATATTAAGAGATAAAATAAGTGTTGTAAACATAAGTTTAAAATTTGTAAAGATATTTTTCTGAAATAAGTAATTTTTACATTTTACCTTATTAAAAGTAGGTTTTTATTATTTTTTATTTAATGTATTTATTATTAAACTTACAAATTTAGTTTACAAATTATACTTGTCCTGCAAAACTGTTTACACAGTTTGTCTGCAGGATCGGTTGAGTCTTAGCACAATAGGGTATATAATTTTAAACTAAATCAAGAAAATACTTTCTTAGTTTGTTTCTAAATATATTTTTGACTGGTTCCCGTCGAATGTCCTCCGGCAAGCTATTTAGAAGATATGGTAGTCTTTTTTTCAAAGTTCTATCTCCAAAGTAGTTATGTACTTTAGGTACATGAAAGTTGCCAGCGGACATCGAGCGAGTACCTATGCTATGCTTAACCAACGTTAGATTACGCTCCCGATTGTTAAAATTGTTTATAGCTAATAAATATCTATGTTTTAAGCTAACCGGTAGTATCTTGCAAATTTTAAACAATTTTGTGTAATCACCTTTACATTTAGCTTTTGTTTTATTAGTTACTAGTAACTTTAGAAAACGAATCTGAAGTGTTTCTATTTTATCAATATATGTTTTGAACGTTAATCCGTAACTATCGAGAGCATAATCCAGAGCTGATTCTACTAATGAAAAATAAAGACATTTTAATACTGAACTAGGCACTTTAAAGCTTAAATGATAAAATTTATTTAAGAGTAGTCTTAGCTTATTACACAAGAAATCCACATGCGAGGACCAAGAAAAGCTAGCATCTACTCTGACGCCGAGATAAGTTACACAATCAACTCGATCAATAGGCTTACACTGACAATCAATATTGCCGTTATGAAAACATGTAAAACTATGTGTGTATAAATAGGGAGGCGAATCAGTCAGACGCAAATAAGGTGAATGAATAACTAGAAGTTTGGTTTTGTCTGTATTTAGGATAATGCCATTATCATTCAATAAATTATATTATTATTATTATATTTCAATAAATTTTACACCCCCTTTTTGCTCAATTTGTATGTGCTTATACTTTGTGCATTGTGTAATATTAACTGTGTGTGAGTGATTTCGTAATATTTTAAGTGAGTGTCATTGCGTTCTCTGTACCTTACACTACTCTACAATGACTTCTCCAGAACCAATTGTTACTATTCCAAATGAAATGCTTAGATTAATACCGTTTTTTAATGGCGATAAAAAGCTTTTAAATCTATTTATTCGAAAGTGTGAATATATTATTTCGAAATATAGAGGCAATGAACAACAAAACTTATACGTGTACCACGCGATAACGAGTCGGCTTACGGAGAATGCAGCGTCGCTCTTATCGGAGCAAGAGGATGTGTTAGCTTGGTCTGAATTAAAGGAATTGTTACAACAACATTTCGGAGACCCAAGAAGTGAAGCGTGTATAAACATAGAATTAGAATCATTAAAAATTAAATCAGGTGAAAGTTACCTCGATTTTTGTAATCGAATTCAAAGTGTCCGGTCTTTATTAATTTCTAAAATAATCACTCTGCAAGACGATGAATTAAAACGTGCAAAATTAACTATATATAATAACACCGCTCTGAATGTGTTTTTATACAACCTACCTGAGAATCTCGTACGCATAGTTAGACTGAAAGCGCCAAGTACATTAGAGTCTGCGTTAAGCATCGTCCTTGAGGAAGTAAATTTCATGGACCAATATAATATGCGAAATCGCCTCCACGGTCAAAGTTCGAGGCCAATACCCAGCACGAGCATGGGTCCGCCACAGTCACATAATTTCAAATTTGGAGGGTCATTCCCTCAACCCACAGGCTTCAAACCTATATTACCTAGTAATCCAACTCCGCAATTTAAATTTGGGATACCCCAAAATTCGCAAATAAAAATACCCCAATTCCAAGGTCAACAGCAACAATTTGGCTACAGACCCACTCAACAATTCGGCTATAGACCTCCTCAACAATTCGGCTATAAGCCTCCTCAACAATTCGGATACAGGCCTCCCCAACAATTTGGCTATATGCCGCCTCAACAATTCGGCTATAGGCCACCTCAACAATTTGGCTACAAGCCACCTCAACAGTTTGGCCATACGCAGCCGACTCAAATACAGCCACCTAGGATGCAATTAACGGATGTATCCATGCGTACTGTGCCTCCTAAGCCTCAGCCTGGTTTTAAATTAAATGAACTGACCTTAACTGAAGGACAATGCTATCCGGACTACTATCAGGATGAATATTATTATAATGATGCGTATCCATTAGATGATGAACAAAATTATCACACGGAAGAGAATGTTGATGAGACTGAGCAAGACGAACATGTTGACGTGCCGCAAAATTTTCGCGAAGATGCCTCGATAGAGAGGACGAAAAAGAAATAGTAAAAATAAATTGTGACCCAAATCTTAAACTGCCATACATATACTTAGGAGAAATAGACGCTAAAATGATGATTGATACAGGTAGCATGAGGTCATTCTTCAGTCCGCGTGTAGCTCATCAACACTTTGGACATTTGATCCAAAAAGAACAATTCCAAGTAGTCAGTACTCATGCATCAAGTATACACGATGAAACTGTAACAATTCCTCTTTTGCCCACGTTTAATAGCACTGACTGTCACAAATTCTATATATATGATGTAGACAGCCGTTATGAAGGGCTCATTGGTAATGATTTATTGCAACAATTAGATGCTGTAATTGATCTGAAAAACCAGGTCTTGCAAACTAGAACTGCATCTATTCCGATAATTAATAACAATCTCAATTACGTTATTGATTTAATGCCGCGAACAGAACAGAGAGTTAAAATTCCCGTTAACCAACATTCAGGAGATGCTATTCTCGAGTTCAGAGAATTCACAAGTGGTGTGCGAATGCCCAGTGCATTAGTAAACTGTTCTAACGGTTATGCTTCGACAGTGATTCAAAATTCCCTTGATGACCAAATGACATTAACTATAACACAACCACTGACAGTAGAAAGGTTCCAGGAAATCAATTGTAACTTAAATACTATTCGAAATTATACCGACGTAGAGATTACTAATCTATTAGAAGAAAACTTGTCAAAATTAAGACTCGACCACACTAACGACGAAGAAAGAGAAAAAATATTTAAACTATGTAATGAATATAAAGACATTTTCTACTGTGATCAGTTACCCTTGACATTTACTAATGAAGTTAAACACCGCATAAGAACCAAAAATGAGGACCCTATTTATGTAAAACCGTTCAGACAAGGTCAGGCCCAACAAAACGACATTAACAATCAAATAGAAAAATTATTGCAAAATGATGTCATCCAAGAGTCCCATTCTCCTTGGAGCGCTCCGGTACATATCGTGCCTAAAAAGCCAGATGCATCGGGTGAAGCCAAGTTTAGAATGGTTGTAGATTACAGACGCTTGAACGACATAACAGTTGACGACAAGTATCCCTTGCCCAACATAACCGATCTTTTCGATAAATTAGGCAAAAGCACATACTTTAGCACGCTTGATTTGGCCAGCGGCTATCACCAAATTGAAATCGAGGAATCTGATAGGCAGAAAACAGCATTCAGCACACAAAACGGCCATTACGAGTTTCTTAGGATGCCGTTTGGTCTCAAAACCGCCCCAGCGACATTTCAGAGGGCATTAGACAGCGTCCTTAGAGGGCTGCAGGGACTACACTGCATGGTTTACCTAGATGACATTATAATTTACTCTAGTAGCCTTGACGAACATATTCAAAATTTACGGACAGTTTTTGACAGACTTAGAAAGACAAACTTGAAGGTTCAACTAGATAAATCGGAGTTTCTGAGAACAGAAGTCCTATATCTGGGGCATACTATTACAAAAAATGGCCTTAAGCCAAACAGCGACAAAATTCAAGCCGTTTTAGACTTTCCACTGCCAAAAACTACGACAGAAATCAAAAGTTTTCTTGGACTTGTGGGGTATTACAGACGCTTTATACAAGACTTTGCCAAAATAACACAACCCCTGACGTCATGTTTAAAGAAGCGTAACAAAATTGTGATCGACCAAAAGTACATCGATGCATTTAATAAATGCAAAGAACTATTGACGCACGCACCACTGCTACAATACCCCGATTTTGATAGACCATTTGTACTTACAACCGACGCCTCCAACGTTGCTCTGGGTGCAGTCTTGTCCCAAGGAAAAATAGGCAGCGACAAGCCGGTTGCTTATGCAAGCCGAACCTTGAGCGATACAGAGTCGCGTTATAGTACAATTGAGCGGGAACTACTCGCTATCATTTGGGCAACCAAACACTTCCGTCCGTATTTATACGGACGCAAATTCTACATATATACGGACCATCGACCCTTAGCGTGGTTGAACTCTTTAAAAGACCCTATATAAAAATGGCAAGCAGAATACTAACGCGGACGCCTTGTCCAGAATCAAAATTAACGCTTTAGACTCGGAAGATGAAGGTGAATCAATGAAAGTTAATGTCGATGAAAAAGAAGAACATCTTAGGGAACACCTTGAAAACGTAGTTCAGGAAATAGTCAATTTAGCAGCTAAAAAGAGTGGACGAAACGATTCCTCCACTATTTCGATATCAGATTTAAGTAGGACAGCAACCAATAGTCCAATAACCATTTCTGATGCATCCACCTCTGAAAAAGAATTGAAATATCCAGTACCTTCCGATACAAGTACCCGATCACAAACAATTCACTCAGCCGAGGATTTAGAATCCACAGGTATTCCGATATTACGAGAAGCTATTGATACAAAGCCAAACCAAATCTTAGTGTTCTTTTGGCACAAAAATGATATGCAAGTTACTGACCTATCTAAGGAAAGACAAAAGGTCCTTGAAGTGTTCTTACCTATCAATAATCAAGAATTAATAAAAGAATTTTTAAAGCGATATATTAGGCCTAAAATTAAATACTTTATCTATTTTGAACACCATGAACATCGTAAACAATTTAGTAATTTAGTAATACAGCTATTTAAAAAGGATATGGTGCAACTGTATGAATGTACTGAGCGCGTCGTACATGTTGAAGATGAAGGTGAGCAGAAAGCAGTTGTGCTAAAATACCACGAAGGGAAAACTTGTCACCGTGGTATCAAACCTTGGTTAGACTTCGTAGAAATTTTTATTGGAAAAACATGCAGGAAACAGTTTCAGCAATTATCAATTCGTGCGAAGCATGCCGTAAGATGAAGTATGATCGCAAACCCCTTAAACCCGTTTTACAATTAAGTCAGAATCATGTATCGAGCACGTATAAACAGTTTAATGATTTAATAGACTTTAATAATCCGGCTTATCAGGAATATTTAACCATGAAAACACGTATGTGTTTTCATGGTTAAATATTCCTGATAACACGTAGTTATATCACGAACAAAGTCTGTATAGACTTTGTTCGTGATATAACTATTGAAAAATATCATCAGCTCATTCCGCGACGTGAAAGGCGAGGTCTCATTAATCCTTTAGGTTCAATAATAAAAATTATAACAGGCAATCTCGATCATGAAGATGCCGCACGATACGATAAACTTATTTCTGAATTAAATACTAATCAAATATTACATTCAAAGAAAATTACTTTGGTCTCCCAAATGTTCGACAGCTTTATTAACACAACTGAAACCATTTATAATAACTCTGTTAAGTTTGAAGAACGTTTAAATAGAATTGAAACAATATTATCTGAGGCTAATTCTAAGCAGAATGAATGGATGTTTTCCACATATATCGTAGGATTATTTAATATATTTGTAAGTAGTTTTCGTACAATTTTTATTAGATTAAGTGAAATTGAAACTGCTTTAGCTTTAAGTAAATTGTCAGTATTACATCAGTCCATTGTGAATTCTAAAGAATTATTAAATCATTTTATGTCAATAGCTCAATTCGCAAATCTTATGTATTTACCCATAGAGGATAATTTGTTAAAATTGGAGGAAACTATCTATGTCAAATCATATGTCAAAAAGGACCAGATAACATTTATAATGGAAATACCACTTACTGATAATTATACGTATAGGTATTTTAAAATTTATGCTTTACCAATGTTCCATGAGTCACGAAACATCACAATTACCATTTTTCCCGAATTCCCTTACCTTCTGGCGAGAAAGTCTAAATACTTACCAATCAAGCAGCCATGCCGCGCACTCGCTGCTGGTGATCACTTCTTATGTACAACAGACAACCAGGCTCTCTACCATGTACCTACCTGCGTGGAGCAACTCATGGAATTTGATAATACTCTTACACATTGCCATCAGCGTCAAATTCAGCTTGAAGAAGTGAAGGTCCAGAGAATTAATACGGACAATTGGATCGTGTACAGTCGAAGACCAACCACGATAATTAGTCAGTGCGACAGCCACGACCAAAGTAGCAAGCAGCCTATTTTCGGAACTTACCTTGTTACTATAGATGAACCCTGCAACTTCGAAATCAGTGGATTAAAAATCTACCACCATATCTACGAGTCAGCAGATACCGTGGAACCGGTACCAATTATAAACTTACCTGTGATGCATAGTAATACGAATCTATCAAGTGCACGCGCACTTAATATGGTTGGAGTCAATCTGGACGAAATAAAATACATGTCTTTTTCTCTGAAGCATAGTGCGGAAGTGGAAAGTGTTTTAAGTGATCAAAAAGACATTAGTTTCAGTGTTAATTTAGGATATTTAGCCTTTTTTCTAGTAGTGGCATGTTTAATTGTATTTCCCTTATATGTATTACGTAAAAAAAATATTAAAAATTGTGCGAAATAATCGGAAAGACATTGAAAACGGTCATTCCGATAATTTCACTCTTAGGGAGGGACGAGTTATGGAACCCCCTCAACCCTCTGTCTTAGATTAAGGGCTAGCTCAGCACATTTAAGGGCAAGCTAATGTTTTTCATAGATAATCATTTTGTTAACGCTGCTGTTTCAACCTCAACGGCCCGTGCATTAAATGAACATTAATTAATCATCTCTAAATCGATGTAGACGTCAATACGTCCAAATAAAGTACTTTTATTCTAATTAAATTAGTTTTTAAAAACTCCCCGCCCGGCTCCCAATACTTAACTAGGTAAATATTATTATGACTTGGCGTCCTTGTTTTTGCTGGCGACAGTGACAACTGTATACGCTGCTTGCGTTTTGTTTTATCTTTGTAGTGAATTAAAAATATATTGTTATTTTATTTATGTTGTCGTTTATTGTTGTAAAAAGGTAAATAAGTAGTTTTATGTAAGTGCGCACTCAAGTTCTAATGTTTGCGAACGAACGATTGACCGAATGATGAAGCGTTTTGTATGTGCACTGTCTTTGAATGATACGTTTTTTAAAAGTACCTATTTTGAAATTATCAGGGATGAAAATATGAAATATAAATGTTTCATTAAATCTCTTACATATAATTACTTATTTACATTTTTAAAACTATAAACGACCACATAAATAAAAAATATATTTTTTTTAATTCACTACAAAGAAGAAACAAAACGCAAGCAGCGTTTATATAGTTGTGACTCTCGTCAACAAAAACGGACGCCACTTCATAATAATATTTACCTTCAACTGTTTGTTAATTGAAGGGCTAAGTGAACAAAGGTGTTAACTAACGAAAAGTTCAATCTGAATTTGAGTGTTTTAAAATGTGTAATCATAAAATCAAGGTAGCTATTACAGCTTAATTTTTTTTTTAAACTTATGTATCAATACCTTTGAAAACTTCATTACTTTATAGATTCTATAAAAGAAAAAGATATTTTTACCATATTTATTAAAATACTGAGAAAATATAAAGATAACACCTTTGTTAGAATTTAATGTGAATCATACTTGGATTATATGAACTTAAAAAGGTCTTATGTAAAAAAATAAAAGAATAAGCATTATTTATTACTTTTATATCAAAAAGGTACAATCAAAGGTAAGTAGGACAATATAATATTAACAATTGTTCAAAATATTACAATAATATCATTGAGACTCTTTTTCAATGTACTCAAAAGCTGTTTTTATATCAGCAATTTTTTCCTTGGAGATTTTACCCTTTTGATTATTACATGTTAAGGAAACTGCTGGGATAATATTTGGTTTCTTTAGAAGAGAGACTTCTAGAAATGGTGTGTAGGGGTCATAGTTGGTTTTATAAAAATATCTACCATAATCTTCAATATGGATCCATTTAACATTGACTTTGAAGTTGATTTTTTGTTTTAATGTATTTAAAGTGGGTATTCCCAAATCATCTTTTAATTTGTTGAAATCATAAAAATGATGGTTCATATCTTCTATGACTGAGTTATTTTTAGATGCATTTTTAATTATATTTCTGTACTGATTAGGAGTAAATATGTTTTCATGCCTTCTTAAAAGTTTTTCTATACGGCCAAAATCTCTGTCACAATCAAGAAAAGTATGGCCTACCTCTGGAAATTTGTGTTCAATAGATGCAAACAATTTGCGTGCAATCATGTACTGATACAAAACAATTAAAAATTGATTTTTATTTTGGCCACTGCAAGAATCTGACCACAGTAACAAGTTTTGAGAACTATCCAAATTAGCTAGATTATTTAAACAGTAAAAGAGTGACCTGAGAACTTCTACACTGCCCTTTCCACCACAGTCTTCGGTCCACGTGCAGAAATAGGACTTATGTCCATTTTTATTAATGATATGGATACCTTCATTATAAAACCAAATTTGCCTTAAATAAAAAGCTTTTGATACGGGAATTTTAGGTAGAGGCTGTGTTTGCTGCATGTCAAAACTAATATATGTTTTGTTTTGATCATTCATACAAATCTCCCTTTCCTGTTTTTGTAACTCAAATGCTATTTTACAGTTATCAACATGCTCTTGAGTGTGTGTATTTGAGTCACATTTGCAACAAACATCAGTTCTAGGCTGCTTAAAAGATAGATTGAATTTCGTATTAAATAGTCTTCTGTAAGTACATTCTTTTATGTAATATTTGGTAGGTCTATTTTCATCTTCACATTTTTTAATATACATTGAATACATCATTTTAATTGAAAGTAATGGATTTAAATACTGTTTGTGGATATTTTGAGTTCGAGAATAATGAGAACTTTCAGATGGAAAACTTCTAATATGACTGCATATGTAATTTTCTACATCAACATCTAACCTGTGCTTGTAAGTGTGAGTTTTTTCCCTTTGGTCTTTGAGTGCTGCCACATCATTTAATTTTATTTTTGATTGAATAACTGCTAATTTTCTATAGCCAATTTGAAACATGTTGGAAAATGCAGTCTTACAAACTTTTATATTGGTACCTTCTTTAGGCAGAACATAGGTATAAGTTGTGCATCTCTTCCTCTTTGGGTTTGTTAATGCTCTTTTGACATTTTCGGCGATAATAAATTTGGAAAGAAACATATTTTTTTCATTATTATTATTTAAATATATATTAATTATATATATATTATTTTAATATATATTTGAGAAAAAAGAGATGCACAATCAATATCACAAAATTTTTCATAGCACTTATATTTGCATGTTGACTTGCATAATATCCCTGTCCTTGGGTTTTTATTTTCTATATTTTTACCCTTCCTTGTAGTATATTCTTTACCTGCCTGTCTTAAAATACTATTCTTATTTTGTTTCCACTCAGCTTCATTTCTTGTTTTCTTCTTAGATAACTTTTCTTTTAACTGAAAAATCTTCCTTTTTCTCGGTAGTAAAATACTAGTAGATGCTTGAGCTTCACCTTGAATTTTAAAACTATCACTTGATGAAGGTGATGGTATGTATTCATTATCAGTACTCGCAGGACTGACGGGTTCTTCTGGTGCTAAAATTAAATTCATGTATTAAAATTTACATATCAGTTATGTATTATTTCATGATAAAGGTAGGAGATTCTTACAAATTGGTGAATCAATGTCAGAATCACACTCTTGTGGTGTATTCTGGTTGTTCTCTATATCGTCATTAGCTGAAATAAATATAAAGAGCATTAATAATAATGTCTTGAACTAGAATTAGGTAATAAATAAAAAGTATTTTTAAAGGAAAAACCACATAAATACATAACTAATACATAACACTACTTTTAATTATTTTTTTAAACTAACCCTTTACAACGTCGTTAATACCAGACGTACTTGGTGAATTACATATTTCTGGACTTGAACCACAAATTGTTTGATCATCTGAAGCTGAAAACAAAAATAATACAAGATAACGCGAACACTTTACTTTTTAACTACTTTATACGAAGTATAAATGTACGAACCTGTCTCACAATCATCAATTTCCATGTTATTGTTATTCTCATTATTACTCGTCACTAATCTCAATATTTGCCGTGCACGTGAGCCTGAAGGCATAGTGATTTATCTGCAGAACCAAATATAACAGTATCGAGCCCGAAAAACTTTAATTCTATTTAAAACAAAGTGGCGGGATAAATGTGATATTTAAATGTCACTGTCAAAAAGTGCGTTCCGATATATGAAAAAAGGTTGTAAAATACTTTAACACAAAACAAAAAAACGAACACTGAATAAAATAAATTTCGACAATGGTGATTAGAGATTTTAACACCGTTGCATTAAAGGTTTTGAAAAAAATATTATCAATTTTAAATCTTCAAACATACCATACAGCTTATAACACCTTTGTTTATTTTTTTTAACTTAAAATAATGTTACTTTTGCGAAAATGCAAAAGGCACATTGTTTGATGAAGCCTTATATTATTCCAAACGTGTAAGTGTAAATGATTTTTCGAAATGAATCTGCTTATACCACATTTGCAAGCATGACATATTTACAAGTTTGTCAGTTAACACCTTTGCTAGGATTTTTTTTATGAAACGAACCAAAATTTACGTGTTCTGAGGTCGTCAGTCGATTTATGATCGCTTAAAACCTATGTCCATGCAAAAAAGTCGATTTTTATAGTTTTGTCAGATAACACCTTTGTCCACTCACCCCTTCAATTTTGTACTCCTCTATGTTGGTTGCGCTGACCCGTGAGTTGACCTCCGCGCGACCGCGGCGCGAAATTCAAATTTTACTTATCGAGTGACGAATGTTACATTAGGGGCGCGGGGAAATGGGCGTAGCCGTTTTCAGCATACACGCATCGCTGTGTCGCCTTAAAATCGTATTCGGCAATAGTCGAAAAACAATTGCCAGACACAAGATTTAATTCGAGTTAATTACCTCTATACTACTACTATCGCCCGGTTGGTCTAGTGGTTTAAGTACCAGGCCATGATTTCGGGGTCCTGGGTTCAATTCCCGGGTCGAGCAAAGGTATGTTTCGAATTTTTCGAACATAGCTCGGGATTGTGATCACCAATCCGCATTAGGCAAGCGTGGTGATTAAGCCTAATTCCATCATAGTAGCGATGACTTGATTTCTATGATGGAGGCCTTTGCCCTGCAGTGGAACAGTATACATATAGGCTGATACTTTACTACTTTACTACCTCTATACAATAAAACATACACTAACCTGAAATTATGCTCTAGCATAAAATCTCAGGGTCAGTAAACCGCTAAGGGGTCCATTTTTCCACATTACTTTTAATCAAATTCGTAATATACAATACGGAATCCTGGTAAAATCTAAACCTTTTTTGGTATTTCACAGGATCCATTTCGAATGTATTTAATATTATGTAAATGTTCTAGCTCGTGTAATAATTAATTTCAGTCAAAATATTTTCTAAATCCATTTTGTTTCAAAAGTCACACCACTAATCTCCATCTCTATCTAATCGGTTTGACGACACTTGAGAAATGAAGTCTTGAGATGCATCTTGAGAGAGCTCTTAAGTGCCGAAATTCATTTATTAATACGCGAGCCACTCAGTTGATACGCTAAACTCAAGACTTTACTTAAGTTCGGTCTATTAATTAGGACAACGTCTCAATATCGCTCTCAAGATCGATCTCAGAGTTAAGAGCGATTTATAAATAAGAGCCTTATGGCCGATTTTACCGGCGAAATTGAACGCGATCAATTCCAGTTGAACTCAGTTCAAGCGCTGAACTCAGTTTCGTTCTTAAATTTGTGTTTCACCGGCTTAAACTAAACTGCGTTCAAGCTAAACATAGATCAGTTTCTGAACGGCCAATTTTCGACGTTTAGCGTATTTGAACGCGTTTAAAAATACCAGACGTGATCTGTCATTTGAAATAATAATAAACATCTTGTTCCACAGAGTACTTTGTAATACTTTCTTGTTCTGTGATAATCAGTGAATCATTGTTTTGATATTGTAAATTCTTTAAACAAAAATGAAAAGAGCTTTGGCACTAGCATCTGACGAATATTTTGATGAGGATGAGTTTGTGGTCCGCCGCTCCAGATAGATACGCGAAAGAGAAGAACACTTCGACACTCTTGATGACAAAGATTTTGTAACCAGATTTGGTCTTACAAAACCAACAGTTCTTTTGGTATTGTAATCAATTGAAGATAAAATTGAGTTTTCTAATAATATGTAAGTTAAACACTTTATATTGTGTTCTATCTACATATCAACAAAAAGTACTTGTTTTTTTAGAAAATACTTATTTTCTTTGGTAAAATTTTATGTGAATGCCTATTCTTGATTCGTATTGGGTATGGTAGGGTATAATCAGCTCAGGGTCCGAAGAGACTTCGCTCTCGCTGTGTACGTGGTGATGGTGCTACGCGGGATACAGCACCACCCAGAGCTGCTGCGCTGCCTGCCGCTGAGTGTGCCGGACCGGTACGTGTGGCGGCGGCGGCGCCCGCGCCTGCTGGCAGTGCCTGTGGCCAGGACCAATCTATTGGCGAAAACACCACTTGTTCGTGCGTTCCAGATTATTAACTCGGTTCATGACACAGTGGACATTTTTAATGTCCCATGTAAGCCCATTTAAGTCCCCACTGCTGGGGCACGGGCCTCCCTCAATCACATGAGGGGTAATTGCCATACTCACCACGCTTGGCAGACGGGTTGGCGAGGGTTTTGATATAAATGCAGAGTTTTCCTTCTCTGGGTGCTGATGATCATGCCAGCAGCTTTACCTTAGTCGCCTTTTACGACACCTCGGTAAGAGTGAGGGTGGCCTATTCTACTCTGCCGGGGACCACACGGCCTTTTTAATGTACCTTTAGTGAATTCGCCAGGACTACTATATATGTCATAATTAGCTACCAGTTAGGTTAAAAGTAATTTCATACATTATTATTTTGACATTTGTTCATAGATATGCAAATTGTAAATAAATACAACACTTTAAATTCTAAATTATAGAGAGGTAGATATACAGGGTGTCCCAAAAAATAGTGTCAAGCGGAAGTCCTGAGATAGAACAGCCCTTGCGGCATCCGAAACACCCCCATGTATGTTCCGCGATTTTTTGTAGTTTTCGAGTTATGAATTTTTTACTTAAATTTTGAGAGTTATTGACCTAAAGAACTTAAAAAATTAAAAAAAAAAGTATAAGACTTTTTCGAGATATTTTTTTTGCAACTCAATTTTAATGAATTGTACTTTAATGCTTAAAACATTCGTGTCCGTAACTTAGATGGAAGTTTCAAAAATGATGGTACAAAGTGAAAAAAATACGCTCAGTGAATTATGTCTTAAAATTTCAACTTTAAATTTAAAATCCTAATAGGTAGTTTCATGGCACTTAAGTAAGTCTTAAAACTGCGCCAGACTCTCAGCTTTCATAATCATTTAAAAAAAGTAGTACTTAACGGTCTACTTTTGCTAAGATCTGACTTCAAAGACAGAGAGGTGGAAAACTTGCCATTTGGTAATGAAGTTTTTTTTGGGCATTTTATCATTCCTAGAGTCAATAAGATTGTTAATTAATCGAAAATTATTACAAAAAAGTTAAGACTTTGCCATTTGAAAGTTTAATTTTTAGAAAACCACACTTAAAAGTTTCATTAAGTTACAAAAATAAAATCTTTAAAAAGGAGAAGCTAAAATAAAACAAAAAGTAACTGTTATTCATTATTTATTACAAAAAGTTTTCAAAATGTCTCCCTTCCTGCTCAAAACAAATTCTGCACCTTCTGAAAAAGTTCTCTTTCAATCGAATAAACGCTATTCTGTTGTTTTTTATTGTTTCTTCTGCGTGTCGCAATTTTGTTCGTAATTCTTGTACGTTTCTTATATCTTTAGCGTAGACCAATTCTTTATAATATCCCCAGACAAAGAAATCAATAGGGTTTAAGTCTGGGGACCGTGGGGGCCACGCAATGGGCCCTCCTCGCCCGATCCACTTGTCTCCAAACCTTTCATTTAAGTGTTGTCTCACAATGCTCGCGTAGTGACATGGAGCACCATCGTTTTGAAAAAACATGTTCCTCCGCGTTAATAGGTCTACATCTTCTAGTAAGTTGTTGAGATCTTCTCTTAAAAATTGTAAGTAGGACTCGCCATTCAATCGGTTAGGTAGCTCGAACGGACCAATCAGCTGTCCATTTATTATGCCCGACCACAAATTCACACTGAATTGTTCTTGGAAATTTGACTCACGAGTCAGGTGTGGATTTTTCTATGTTCCAAGAGTGATAATTGTGGATGTTAAAAATCCCACACCTTTTGAAGTGAGATTCATCGGTCCACAAGATACTTTTGAAAAAAAATTTCGTTTTCAGCTTGACGCCGCAACATTTCTTGACAAAATGCCACTCTTCTTGGGTAATCTTCGGGCTTGAGCTGCTGCACTCTTTGAATATGGTATGGATGACCCTCTTGCTGGAGTATTCGATGTGCCTGTGACTTTGGAATTCCAATGCGGCGTTCTATGGTCCTCACACTAACTGATGGATCTCTAGCCACTTCTTCGAGCACGGATTCGACGGTATCTGGGTCGTGCATTTCACGAGGACGCCCGGATCTTGTGCCCGGTAGACGCCCTTCCATGTAAGAGTTATGGACTCTTAAAATCATTCGATGATCAGGCCAAGTTTCAGGCTGAGGTCCACCTCCATTTTGTACTTGCTCCCTGTACAACCTGGCTGCTTCAGACGCGTTTCCTCTTGCATAGCCATAATAGTAATGCATAAGAGCATAATCTCTTGATGAAAAAGGCATAGCTTACCAAATTAATAAGCTCGAAAAGTCCGTTGAGAAAGCCAAAGTCGTCGAATTCCGTGTCACAAAACCAAATCGTAATCGCACTCGAAGTCCGTAAAGAAAGCAAAGTTCGTCAAGAGATCACAAACAAGGAGCGTATCGTACACAGCGTATCGTAAGGCGCAAAGGCAGACAAACGACTGGACAAACGCAGGCACATAGCCACATACAGACCGGCGCTCGCGCCGCACCCCCCAACCTCACCCCCTGGTGGCCTACCTGTAACTTAGGTAGTAAATTCCGACCATTGCATATCCTTTTTAATAACATTAGGATTTGTTCTGGATGCGAAAACATTGCTAGCGCAATGAAACTTAAATTACAGAAAAAACTAAGACATTTACAAAAAAACTAATTAACTCTAGGAATGATAAAATGCCCAAAAAAAACTTCATTACCAAATGGCAAGTTTTCCACCTCTCTGTCTTTGAAGTCAGATCTTAGCAAAAGTAGACCGTTAAGTACTACTTTTTTTAAATGATTATGAAAGCTGAGAGTCTGGGCGCAGTTTTAAGACTTACTTAGGTGCCATGAAACTACCTATTAGGATTTTAAATTTAAAGTTGAAATTTTAAGACATAATTCACTGAGTGTATTTTTTTCACTTTGTACCATCATTTTTGAAACTTCCATCTAAGTTACGGACACGAATGTTTTAAGCATTAAAGTACAATTCATTAAAATTGAGTTGCAAAAAAAACATCTCGAAAAAGTCTTATACTTTTTTTTTTTAATTTTTTAAGTTGTTTAGGTCAATAACTCTCAAAATTTAAGTAAAAAATTCATAACTCGAAAACTACAAAAAATCGCGGAACATACATGGGGGTGTTTCGGATGCTCCAAGGGCTGTTCTATCTCAGGACTTCCGCTTGACACTATTTTTTGGGACACCCTGTATACATAGAATAAGGTATTAATTGTAAGGATTGCGATACTATCGCATTAGGTTAAGCCTGTAATGATAGTATTTAAGCTTCAAATCAATAAATAAATGAATTTATAACCAACTATTTTGCGCGGTAAGTAATAGATATACATATAAAGCACAGCTTACCTATATGGATATTTGTTTTCCCTTTCAAAACCTTCAATGATGTAGGTGTATTGCCTACAGACAGCCACGCAATAGGTTACCATAATCTATCAAATTTCCACAGTTGATATTGAACAAAACGTGGTTGACATAAAGGTAAGAAATTGATTAAAGTTTGGATTCGTATACATTGATGTGTGGCCGTCTGAACGATACAATTTATTTCAATGTGTATTAATAAAAATATTTTTTTTGTCTTTTCAGATTAGCAACATAAATAATTTTAGGGAAACAAATTGCGATGTTGCAAAGGGCTTGTAATTAACGAGTATTATCTTGGTTTTATAACCATAATTATTTTTTAAATTGGTATACATAAATGTCTTCGTGCTACCTCCAAGAAATCAGATTTCTAATATTTCTAATTGAATTTTTTCCTGCAGGGTTTTCAATTTCTCCTGCTCTAGAATTTCTTTTTCTCGTTTCTCTTGCAGGAAGAGAATCTTCATATTTTGCTTATGTTCCTACTCAGCATGCATGCGTATTGCATCTGAGGAGGGTATTAATTCGCTCGGTCGCTCGTTAGGTTTTGAGCATCCCTCTCTCTTCTTAAAATTGGGCGCCTCCGTCTGTTATTTTCTGTGCCGGCTATTGGTTCAGCTCGTGATGTCTGGGTTCATTAACATATTGTAAGGTTCTTAGGTCTGGTTTCCCCTTTAAGACTCAACCTGGGTACTTTGGGACATTCAGTGGAGAGCATTGGATGCAATATCCATAGATCATGGATGAGTTGTACTCATTATCTTTCAAACGCGGTTAGTGTCGTCTTTACAACGAGGTATCAATTAATAATCCCAATCTTGATATTTTCGACTCAAGATTTTGCGTCTTTAATTCTCTAATTGTGTTAAATTGCTTTCAAGGATATAATCCACCGAATACTCCCACTATTGATAATTAATCACTGCCACTATGTATAAGTATTGTTTGTTTAGAATTTTATAAGTATGTAATAAAATCATGTGTACACATCCACAATTTACTGATTGTTATCTGTTTTGTTTTCCAAATAATAAATAAATAAATATTGCTGTACTACTTCAAAGTGATGTATGTCAACCAATTGATTTTGAATGCTTACCTTAAAGGAGTATTTGGTGCTTGGAGGGTATTTCCTGCTGGAAGCTGTGGATCAGCCACTGGCAACTGCGGGCCAGCCTCCTCAAAGTTCACCAATGGCTGATTCATTGGACTGGGTGTCATGGCCAAGGCTGGATTTCTGGGTACCCTCAGCATGTTAGGTGTGTATGTTGACAAGTCCTGCACAAATAAAAATACAATAAGATTTATTTTTTTAAGAATTGGAATTATCTGAAACCATTGACATTGACATCTGCCCGTGCGTTGGTCCGACAATATTGTAACGGTAGCGGGAAAACAATGGATGAGGCTGGCAGGGGACCGTAAGGAGTGGCTTGATAAAGAAGAGGCCTATACTTAGCAGTAGGTGGATGTGGGCTGATATGATGATGATTATTGACATTATCCTATCTGATCATGCAGATATTCATGGACAGCGGTGATTACTTAATATCAAGTGACCTACTTGCTTGTTTGCATAAAAAAAGCAATATAAATGTAATTACTCACAATTTCTATCACTTCAGAGTGACCCTCTCCCACTGGGTGTGGCTCTTTTGCGTCTGAAAACCAATTAATGATAAATAAATAAATAAAAATAAATTTAAAACATTTTTTGGATTTAAATTATAACATAGGTACCATTTGAGCACTCCTCATGTTGTGAGGGTACAATATCTTCAGCCATTAATTGGCTTGTACCCTCTCCATGCGGATTTGTGTTGCTATTAGACGCTGAAATGTAAAAGTATGTTTACAATCACATAGATATGTGGCGATACTCAATATTAATTATGTATTTAAAGAAATTTGGATACAAGCTTTAAATATTACAAGGATATATTAAATTAAATAGAAAAACTCATCTAACACAAGAGTGCCATCTGAATCGTATATATTTGTGTAACCCGTAATTCTAGCTTGTATAAGGTCCAGCACTCTCTCCGTTGCTAGATCTTCAACAATTTTTTTTGGTGGACCTCCTCCTTGAAATTTAATTTGCACTGCCTTTAATGTTAATATTTCTCAAGAAAAAACTGAAGAAAATTTCATGGTTTTCAGTAACTTACCAATGCTCAAAAAATGCTGGTTACGGCTGGTTTGGGTTCGTTTAGCCCTCTTTTTTAAATTGTCCCAGCAGTTTTTAGCACATCCCATTCTCTGGGGTGTATGCTGGATATAGAATTAAATTCCGTGGCAATATTTTGCCACTCTTCATTTTTTTTCTTGATAGTCACGGCATCCGTTTTTTTATTTTCTATGATATCAAAATGCCTCTCAACCAATTCGATAAGGGCGATTTTTTCACTAGTGGCAAAGGACGGGTCGCGCTTCCACTTCGACATGTTCGATATCCGATTTGGGTAGCCGCGGTCAAAATAAATGTCAGAAACGGTGAGTCCGGTTAGCAGGCAGTAGGTCGTCGTATTAGGAAGGGTATCACAAGTCCAGAAAACAATGCAGGGTCACGGTTAGCAGAAAAGAAAGATAGCACAGGCAGACAAATAAACTCCCACAAGCACAACAGCGAACTGTCAACGAAACAAGAAACAACGCTCTTTTTTTTGGTGACACCAACAATCATAGATTATACATACTTGCCGACAATGCTTATAAAGTAAAACTTCCCTAGAATTTATTTTAAAAATGATTATAAAACTATTATGGACTCGGAGTACATTATAATGAAATAAATAAATTCGCGTTGTGTTTTCAGTTATCTTTAAACTATGTCCGTTATTATTTTTCTTTTCCCATCTGTGGAGGAGGATTTTTTTCATAGCAACATCGAACGCATTTTTTTTGTCTATTCCTTTTTAAAGATAATATTCGCTTTACTGAACGCGATCAAAAAGAAGCCGGTGAAATCCGTGAGACGTAATCTGCGTTCAAAACTAACTTGTGAACTCGATCAATGAGAACCGAGTTTCACTGAACGCAGTTTCTGTTGATGCCGATGAAATCGGCCCTTAGTGTCTCCACGTTCAAGTGAGAGAAGGGATCATCCAACACTAACAAAACGGGGCGCTCCATGCACGATTTCACATGTTTTATAAATGTTGCATAAACTGATATAATTCGTCTGTAACCCATCCACTGGCATTGCCTGCTCCTATACATTTAGGGGGACCACCGTTAAGAAACTGTATCTGAAACTATTTCCTCGGAAATACAAACACAGTCATAGTCGTTTGACGTTAAGTCAATTCATAATATTAGTAATTTGACATAATTAAATTACTTAGTAATTGCTATGCTATGGTCATTCACCTAATCAAAACATAAATGATCGGTTGAAACCAACTTCGTGACATGGCTGTCTAATCTGTGGTCCTCTTTTTCACACTTGCAGTTCTGGATAGTGCATCTTTATAATAATTTACGTGGGCGATAGTGGATATTACAGGAATTGTTTGCATTTTCAGCTTTAGGCCAGAATTTAAAAATATTGGACTTTCGGATGTGTTTACGACTGATATATTTATCTTCTTGCTAGCTTTTGTTTTTAGTAAACTATTAGCAACTAATAGGGTTTTTTAATTGTCATTTTTCTAACTCCACTTTGGATTATTGTGAAGTTTTAATTCGACTCCTTTGATTGTTTTATTCTTAGTAGTTTTTTCGTGGGTTCTTTTTTGTCGTGTGCCTTATTTTATGTTAGTATTATTCATTATATTAAGTCCTTAGGTCCTAACCTAACCGTCGTCAATATATAAAAATGTCAAGAATATAAGTTATACATTACAAATCCCTAATAAATCCCTGTTAAATACCTATTATTTTGTCAGGTAACCTAAACCAACCATAGTCGCTATATAAATAAATTCACATGTCAAAAATAAAATTAAATAAAATACAATCAGAATTAAAGTAATAAATGAATAATACTAATGTCAAGAAAATAACTTATACAATCTTATTTTTTTTTTCTTTTCCTCTTTCCCTTTTTTTTGTGAGCCCCTAACCTAACCATAGTATCTACAAAAAGTCAAAAGTAAAATTACTATTAAATAAAATTAAAATTAAAGTTATAAATAATAACAACAATAAATAACAATAATAACAATACTTTATTTCTCACCATAATCTTACACAATTCTAGGCTTATTGTAATTCTTACATAGTACAAAATATGGTAACTTAGGTAAATTTAATATCTAATATAGTTATTTACTTACATTACTATTACTATTTTACTACAATATGGCATTACTTTAAGATTATGGCGGACGACACCGAAT
>CM032482.1:18815197-18860579 GCA_019059595.1 Marasmia exigua
TTTATATGCTGGACTATCCGCCGCGGGGGGATAGCACGAGGCATTTCTGGAATTTCCAAAGCAATCAAAGTTTATAAATCAGCGAAGAAACAACTCGCAGACCAGAAAAGGCGAAATATGCAAATAAAAGCGTTATGCATTGGAGAAGGATTACACCTTAAACCATACAAAGAGGGTGTAGGAATCTATGTAACAAATAAAAAAAACTAAATTATCGGCTACCCAAACGAGCGTTAACAAATATTGATATACTAAAATACTCTAAAAATATTCCCTTCTTTCGAGGAGTATTTATGAGAGATAAATTACCAATCAACCCGTTTCCATTAGAATGCGGTGTAATTAATTCGGATTCTTACAAAAATTCTGGAACGCATTGGGTAGCCTATGGAAAAATAAATGATTATATTGAATATTTTGACAGCAATGGTAATCTGAAACCGCCTTCGGAGTTCATTAAATATATGGGACATGATATTCATTACAACTATGACAATTTACAAGGAAACCATTTGTACAATTGCGGCCATTTGTGCTTGAAATTTCTCAACTCATTTTGGACAAGAAATAGTTAATTTTGCATTTTTATTTTATACAATTGGTTGGAGCAAATAAATATAGTAACAAGCGAGTGAGGCATGCATTATTTTATCGTCTGTGAACGAGGTTGCATCTGTTTTGTAATCTACTCAATTATTTATTATTATAACAATAAATTATACATGTGTAATTACTAATATAACATATATAATATCCTGTGACCTTTGTAATCTCTTTGACAGTCTTTTTCTTATTCTCTCCTTAATTTTAACGTCTTCTTTATTTCTCGATTCACGTTTTTTCTCTTTATTATATTTTTTAAGGTCTTCTGACGATTTTTGAGGTGACTTAGGTGTATAGGTCATGGAGTATACTGAGGTATCAGGGATTACGAGTTCGGTATTGACCTGAAGATGCTGACCTTGAGATTCCTCGAGGTCCGTCGCCGTACGATATGCCACAGCTGGCCTATTAATTTAAGGGATGAGTTTGCTTGTATTTCTGTTTAGCTTCAAGTACTTGTTCTGAGCGGGTTTTTTTTAGACTTTTTTGGACGACCACCTTTATTACGTCTTGGACGACCATCCTTTGAATCTTGCGTTTTATTTACCAAACTTTCCTGCGTATTATCGTATGTATTATTTAGTAATTCTTCGGACCCGATTGGCGAACAAAAATCATAATGACCCGATGATAAATCACCCGAAAAAAGTAAACGCTTTATTTTATATCCTTCTCTGCCAAACACACCCCTCAGAATACCCGTATTACGTTCATACACTTCGAACCTCGCTGGATACAAAAATCCTGCTGCCTTCACCTCAGCAGTACCGCCATAACTGGAGGATTGGAGCATCGTAGCTTTGTACTCTTGTCGTGAAGAGAAAGGATCTCCCCGGGCATTGCTTGTATACAAATTAAACTCGTTCCAGTTGTCATAAATATAATTAACTATTGTAGTTCTTAGTAATTGTGTATGATCAAAATTAGTGGAATTGTAAATAGAAAACGCTATTGCATGAAATAAACAACTTCCATCGGGAGGCATAGGTATTATACTATGTAAAATAGTATTTTCGTTGATGATTAATGCAACTGTAGCCATAATTATATCTTTACCAAGTTTTGCAATTGGAAAACAAAGCAGAAACAAACAAAATCGACGAGAAATTGTCGCAAAATTTACTTATTTCGGAACGCGTACGAACAGCATGCGGGCGCTCGTGCGAATGGCGCACGGCTGCCGCTCGCTGTGTGACGATATCCCTTCTCTTGGCCAGTCGCCTGCCCCCGCGCCCGCGGCCCGGTGCGAGCGCGTTCATGCCCCGCCCCGCGCCCCGCGTGCCTCCAGCGTCCCATCAAACTTCGCCAGTACAAACAATACAAGCAAGCTGTCTGATAATAACCAACAATAAGAAATATAATAATGTAATTGAATTTAATTATAAGTATAACACTTAAAGCAGTTAGGACGCATTTAGATTATACAGCTACATTCACCAAAACATCGGGATTGAATGACGATGAGTGAGGTCGTCTTTGCCGTTTGAAAAATGTTGCCCTCCCCATACATAGTATAATAACTCGCGGTCATTGCTGTAACTACAATTATGTTTACAATCACAATTTTTTTGGTGGTATAACTACCTAAAATTTTAAGCTTTTCGGAATTTTTCTGTTACCTGTGCTGTGAGCTATTGCTTCTTACCAAATTTCGGGATTCTATGTCAACGGGAAGTGGTCTTTAGGTTTTAATTCCCTTGCGTGTAGTTGCGAGTTTCAAAATATGCGGTATCAATGGTTGTACTTTTGCGTTTTGCGTTTTTGCGTTGACTTAGAATTTTTTTTTTCACGGGTTAAAGGCAATTAGATCTAAGTATTTGATATGAATTTCAACTTGATAGCTCTACGCGTTCATGAGGAAAAAAGTAATAAGTTTATATTTATTAAAAAATATATATTTTGTAATGTAACTAAAAATTTAAGGTTTTCGGAATTTTTCCTTTATGTGTGCTATAAAACGTTGCTTCATGTCAAATTTCAAGATTCTAGGTCGACTGGAAGTACCCTTTAGGTTTTGATTCCCTTGCGAGTACTTGCGAGTTTCAAAATATGCAGCTTAAATTCCTGTTTCTTTTGATTGCGTTGACATAGAAGTTTGATTTTGTTACAGCTTAAAGGTATTATAGACCTGAGTATTTGGTATGAATTTCAATTTAATACCCATACGCGTTTATGAGGAAATGGGTAGTAAGTTTAAAATTATTAAAAAAATATATATTATGTGATGTAACCAAAAATGTATGGTTTTCGTAATTTTTCCTTTATCTATGCTATAAGACGTTGCTTCGTACCAAATTTCAAGATTCTGAGTTCACGGGAAGCACCCTGTAGGTTTTGATTTCCTTGCAAGTGTTGAAAATTTGCGGCATAAACGGCTGTATCTTTTGATTGCGTTGGCTTAGAAGTTTGATTTTTTCACAGCCTCAAGGGACAGTAGACCTGAGTAATTGATATAAATTTCAGCTTCATACCTCCACGCGTTCTTGAGAAAAAGGGTCTTGACAGACGGACGGAAGGACGGACAGACGGACAACAAAGTGATATAAGGGTTCCGTTTTTTCCTTTTGAGGTACGGAACCCTAAAAATGAAGATGAACAATTGTTTTAAACTAATTAGCACGAACATTTTTGCACACCTGCATATTATGTATTGTGGGAACATGATTTACGATAATAGTTTTAAAAAATGAAAGTTGAATTTAACTGTAGTTTATAAAATCGTAACTTAATAATTCATTGCTACCGAACTATTACCTACCTGTACTAAACTACTCAAAAAAAAATTGGTCCCACCATGTTTTTGTCCCATAATTTATATACCAACAAATTTTATACGTTATAATGATTATTTAATATTAAATGCTTTACTAATGAGTAAAGCTCTAATTTAATATTATCAAACATTATTTTAACACAAAATAATGTTTGAATTATTTAATTTGATCAAGTTACACACAATTACAGATTTTTTGAGAAAAGCGCAAACAAATTAAGTTTTTATAAAATATTTTTTTAAGAAAAAATGCCAGATTTTTTTTTTAGTATCGAGTAGGACCTCCTCTACTCCTAATGCACTCTCTGAGCCTATCTGGAACACTCTCGACCAGATGAAAAAGTCGAAAATCAGTGAGCGCCGCTGCGTTATCCGTGTCGCACGCGTCGTGCTTGTACAAACAAGTTGATAAACATGAGTGATATTGATACGGAACGTGTTATTTTAGAAGTGCAATGTCGCCCCGCTTTATGGGATCTGTCATCACACAATTACAGATTTTTTGAGAAAAGCGCAAACAAATTAAGTTTTTATAAAATATTTTTTTAAGAAAAAATGCCAGATTTTTTTTTTAGTATCGAGTAGGACCTCCTCTACTCCTAATGCACTCTCTGAGCCTATCTGGAACACTCTCGACCAGATGAGTAATGTTTTGTTCTGGTATTCGTTCCCAGCAGATTTTGAGAGCGTTTGCGAGGTCCTGTTGACTATTCACGTCGGTATGGGTTTCTTTGAGACTTCTTTTTAATTGATCCCATAGATGTTCAATCGGGTTGAGATCGGGACTCATCGCTGGCCAAGGCAAAACTGAAATATTCGCATCAGAGAGTGCCCTCTGAGTGATACGAGCTGTATGCGCACGAGCATTGTCTTGCATGAAGACAAAATTATCACCTACTCTTTGTGAAAATGGGATGACGTGTCAGTAAAGAGTACTGTCCTCCAATTGTCTATAGTCCAATCCAAATGCTCTCGTGCGAACCTCAAACGTGCTGCCCGGCGAGCTCTTGTCAATTTTAACCGGATAACACCCACCCTGGAATGTTGCCCGTCTTCGTGGAGTCGATTCCAAATGGTCTGATCACTAACACGTGTACCTGTGGATTGCCTCAGCCGGGATTGCAAGGTACGGGCGGTTATTGTGCGGTCCCGGCGCGCGGACAATCGGATGTACCGGTCTTCTTGTGCTGTTGTAGCTCGTATTCTTCCTGTTCCAGGCCTCCTAGCTACACGGTCCGTCTCTTGGAACCGCTCCCATACGTTTCGAATAGCTCGCCGTCACACACCAAGCCGAATAGCAACGGATCTTAGCGATTCTCCCCCTTGAAGCAAAACGACAGCCTTTGTCGCAGTTTCCACATCCATATGACGACGAGGACCTGACATTGTATTCAGGAATAATGCTTACACAAGACAAAAAAGTTAAACAAAGTGTGTATAAAATATTGCGCATAAAGCAATACTGAAGAAATAAACGATTAAAGATTTGAGAAATGGATAGTTTCAAGCACTTAACTTTTTCTGTCTAACCACTAAAGATAAACAAAAAAGTTCCATCATTTCAAAACATCATTATGAACATCTTAACCGACGGTACTTTTTGGAAACTTTTGCCCGTGGCGGCAAACAAATTTTTTATGACGCCTCTAAGGCGTCAAGCGCCATAGGTTTAAAAGACGCTCCTAGGGCGTCATTAGCCATATATGAAAACTTCTTGCTTTTTGTTATGTTTTCGACTTGTAGAGACCCATTCTGCTGCAATCGGTTAGTGAAATCAGACATAAGCACTTTGCACATCAGTTAAGCGTGTTTTAAGCTGAAAATAAAGTGTTTTAAGTGAAATGGAGGGTAAGTGACTGATTATTAGCAGATGTTGTAAACCTTTTTATGATTTGTTTATTGACAATGCATTTTGATGGAATTATTTTATTATTGTTTCAAAAAGTTGTTTGTAACGTTCTGTTAATATGTTAGTACCCGCTATAGTTATGAATAACATGGCTCTACAAAAAAATTAATACACTTTAATTCCAATGAAATGCTAAATATATACTATGAATCATTTAACACGTATCCAGATACCGTAACTAATTATCATACCTTACAAGGTATAACAATTAGGTGCCTTTGTTTTAGAACCATATCGTAAGCGCAAATGTATCCCGGAATCGCCAAATCCGAGTGATGAAGATGCAACTCAATGCGAAACGATGGGGTATCAGGTCACCTGGGATCCTGATCCCAACTCTCAGACGTATTCGGACGATGGGAAAATTGAAAAAAAAAAGATATTGGCACATGTACGGATAATATGGAAGACAAGGATGTTCCAAAGATCCTAGATTTGCATGGATGCAAATATTTCGGCACATTCGTATCAAATGAATTGTTAAGATTTCAACCTAATGAAAGGTACGCAATCATGCAGAGAATTATTGATGTTCTGAAGAAATAATTAATTTATCTAGATTCAAAATAAATAACAGAAAGTGGTTATAAAAAATATTATTTATTGTTTCTTAAATAATTACACATAATTAAAATAAGTAGTGTTGTAGGTAATTCCTTTTAACTATTAAGAATATAAACATAAAAATTAAAAAGTCTTTTAATATCAATCAGGGACTGTTTACCGGTATGAATACGAGTATATATTTTTTCTGTATGACGTCATTTAAATGAATTTTAATACCATTAAATTTCAGTACAGATTTTTTTCGATACTTAAATGTTAGTTGTACCTTAATCAATTTAGTACACATATAGTAATATCGGTTAAATAATGATATTAATGGCAAATATTGATACAGATATTGACCTTGTATAGAATTTTAGTATTCAAATGTTTACTGGTACTTTATCAATTTTCTCTACCGATAAGCAGTCCCTGATATCAATAAGTAGTTTAGTAATCGTGGAATTCCCGGAAACATTCTAAACACAATCCGGGAAATTCAGGACAATCGGGACACCCAAATATAACATCAACCCTCTTCTTGGTTTTTGCATAGCAAAGCCTACATCGCTTTCTCACTATCCTCCCTTGTCTTTTCGGCAGATGCATTGGTAGGTGGATTTTTCCATGGGACAAAATTCGGGAAAGTTCCGTGGAACCTGAATTAGGCGGCAGTAATTTTTCTATAATAGATTTGCAAAATCGTACGAGGGCATATTACACCTATTTTCTTTCTTATACAGTAGCCAGCTAGCTATTTACTAAACATATTTGAATAACATGTAAAATTACCTTCTTATACCATCGAATACTTTTATGCTCACAGGTGTAATAACTGAGCATTTGGTCATGCTTGTCAATTGATCTCATAAATGAGTTATATTTTATTTGCACTGCAGGTTTATATTTAATGGTAGGAGAACGACGACTAGGGTTGCCACCTTTTATTTTTGCAGTTAAAGTACATTGGTTATTATAGGTAAGAAAAAAAAAGTACATAGTATCAAAATAAAGTACAATGTTTAAAAACATACTTTTTATTGCTTTTTGCAGTTTGTATAAAATTAGCATCTTTACTAAATAATTGCACAGCGTCTTTACATTCTATATTGAAATTAAAGTAAATAAGTAATTCATTTTTTATTAAATTAAGAGACGCTTTGTTTCTTTCGTCTCGCCATTTGTTATTCATCACAGAAAACACTCTTTCTGTAAAGGCTGACGTGGCGGGAATAGACAGTAAAAATGTCACTTATCAAAATAAATAAAAATTATCATCACTTTTACTAAATACTTGCTGCCATTTTTGTGCAGTTGATAGTTCTTCAAAACCCTTAGAAGAAGTACATAACTGATTATAAAGTTGGTTTAATAAAGTGATTTCTCCGTAAAGATTATCCATATCCACATTAAGCCTTTGCAAATTTAAATTCTCAATTATGTTCACAATATTGTCAAATTCTATATTACTCTTTAAATTTATATTACCAAGTGTAGATAACCAGTTTGTGTTATTAAAATCAAACCATTTATTCAGGTATTGTAGGGATTTGTCAATAAATAATAAAAAAATCCCTTGAATTTTCCTAGTCAGTTCCGGTGAAGATAACAGTTGAATTTTTTTGCCTGTTCCATAGCCAAAAAACATATCTTGTTTTCTTTGTGTTAATTGATCTCTAAGACTAACCATAATCCCATAAATATCTAAAATTGTTATGTAGTTGCCTTCTAGACATTTCACAGCTTTATTAAATAAATTTAATATGTGACTACAAAAATGCAAATATATTTCAATCGATACTCAGTTTCATTGAGCATCAATAAATTTTGTAAAACTATTGGACAATGGTCTAAACTTAAAAAATAGCTTCTAATAGGTGACCAATTCAATAATAATGTATCAATGCATGGCAAAAGAGAAAGCCATCTTGTTCCCACATGGCGTCGTATTTCATGAAAGTCTTCATCTACTGATGCTACAAATTTTTTCAGTTCCTCTCTTCTTACAGCAGAATGTGAAAAATGTGCATACATTTTTAAAATCACATTTTCTGTGTCATGTGATAAAAAGCTCATTGCATGCCTTACACAATTATGCACTATATGTGCATGACAATTGCCTTTAATCAAATTTGGTACCATGTTTTTTATATTCGTGAATAAAGAATGATTAACGCCAAAATTAGCATTTGTATTATCAGCACTTAACCCAGATACATTATTAAAAGATAATTTGTATTGCTCTAATGACTTTTGAATTGCTTCAAACATACCGTCAGCAGATTCATTACTATTTTCATAAAAATCTATTAATTTGTTTTCAATACCATTTTTTGCTGTAAAATATTGTATCACTAATGGAAACAGTTTTATATTTTTTTTTGTTTGAAG
This sequence comes from Marasmia exigua, assembly GCA_019059595.1. NCBI lineage: Eukaryota > Metazoa > Arthropoda > Insecta > Lepidoptera > Crambidae > Marasmia > Marasmia exigua. The sequence continues at coordinate 18,823,420 of CM032482.1, forward strand.
CATCTGTTTGTAAGCAGTAAAACAAATTGTCTGTATTGATAGCATCTATTACATTTTGTAAAGAATATGGGCCTAACACCTCTGTAACTAGTGCTTCCATTTTTGTTTTAGCTAGACAAATTGCTGTAGCTGTAGATGAATCGACATAAATCATTTTATTCAATTTTATAGTACAATCCATGCTATTGTAGGACAAATTATGTTTTACTGTGTGATATGTTAGGGCTAACTCGGATGCAACAATATTTTCTTTATCACTGTATCGAGAAGATGTGGAAGTAGAAGAAGAATCAAGAAATTTGCCAATTAGTCCAGTTGTTCTCCTCATTTCTACTTTTGATTTGTGTTGTTTGGTCTGCTGGTGTTATTTAATCTGAAAATAATATGAATAATCCTGTCACCTTACTCATCACCTCCAGTCACCATCAAATAAATATGCTTTTAAAGTTTTTGGGAAAATTTCTGCATCATTATTTTAAATAAAATCAGATCATTTCATAGCATAGTATAGCATAGTTTAGTTTTGATATTTAATGCAACCATACCAATAAACATACACACACACACATGAACATACAGAAAAAAAGAAAAAATATTACTTGTCCTATTCCTGCTGAGGCTACTGTAAATGTAATTCCACATAATTTGCATTTTCCATTATATTCGTTTAGTGGATCATTAATTAACCAATCACCATGTTCGATTTCCCACTGACTTTTATACTTCTGCAATCGTTTAATTTTCTGTTTTGTCGGATCATTTTTTTTAAATATTTTTTCGGTGTAGTATATTCATTATCTATTTGATCCGTTTCACAATCGAAATTACGTTTTGCAGGTGTATGTGGAATATTCTTATCCATAATGTACCATAGCATAAATCTATAAAACTTTAAATCGTATTCTAATTTGCACTCAAGCCGCTCCGCAAACAAACAAAATTTTGTGACAATATGTGGTGACAATGATCGACAGACATCAAGACATCATTGACATTTGAGGTTAGGTTACGTTCAGAAATTGTAAAAAACGAGTGATGTGGCGCTAGCGAGTGGCGACATCGATTCAGCACCAAATCACCAATCGATAAATTTCGTTGAACAAAATAATCGACTAAACTTTTCAAAATCTCGAAGAAATCAAATCATGCGAAATAAAGTATTTTTGTGTACTTTATTGTTCTCATAAAGTATAGAGTACAACTATCTAAAATAACGTACAATACTTTATAATAAAGTACGGGTGGCAACCCTAACGACGACTGACAGTCCCTTTGTAATCACTTTTGTGTTCGCTGCTAATAAATTAAATTTCCCGTTTATCTTTCCACTTTGTCACGACCACTTTATTTTCGTTGTGCATTATTGCCGATTTACCAGTGTTTATTTTCGCGGTAATTACTTCCAACGGATTTCCTACGTGGCTACCTCAAAGGGTACCAGTTACATATGTTTTTTTCTCTAATAGCTCATTACATAAGGTTACACTGTTGTAATAATTGTCCATATATAACGAATGACCTTTATTAATAAACTTATCCATTAGCAACATCACAACTTTTTGTACGTGATTTCGTCCCCCTACTAATTGATCAGCAGCACCAGCATATACATGTATTTTTAAAACTATCCCGTTTTCGTCTGCTAATATGTATAATTTAATCTCATATTTATGGGCCTTCCCCTTCATATACTGTCGGAAAGAAAGACGTCCTTTCCATAGAATAAGGGATTCATCAATGCATAATTTTTTTGATGGCGAGTAAATAGTATCCATATTATTATTAAAGAGATCTATTAATGATTTTATTTTAAATATACTCTGGTTTCTTGTCGATCTCTGGACATTCAATGCCCTCAAAATTAATTGGAATCTATCTCTAGGCATAAACACTGTTTATGCCCAAGACTGTTTATTAAACAGTCTTGGGCTAAGGCGCAACAAATAATTTGTGGACCAATAATCTACCATCCTATTCAATTTAATGGTACCCATTAACAACAATATCCCTAAAAATGTTTTAAATTCATTCATGGTTAAATCAATCGGGTCCGTGGCTTAGGCCCCCAGTAGTCGAGGCACCTGTGGCCGACGCCCCCGATTCGTTTCTTTTAACTCAAAGCAATTTTTGATCAAATTGTACTGTCAGGCACAAAAATGTTTTACAAAAATAATAAATGTATAATATACGTACCTGTGTAATTATATTAATAACATGGAAATGCTTTTATATTAGATGTATAGTTTGAAAAATGAAAGTCTTAGTTGATTTTTATTATTTATTTATCTCAATAACAAATCTAGTAAAACAAATTGTACATAAATCACAGTTTTCATCACCTTATAATCAAGAGAATCATTTAACTTAATTATAATAATCAGTCTCAGTAATAAAGAGAAATAATAATTGTAAAAAATATAATGAGTCTTAAAAATACTGCAGCGCAACTAACTTTTTATATATAAGTAGAGATTTTTTAAAGATCTTTATAACAATAATAATTAAACATAATCAACTGTGAACCTTAAACAAATAAGAATAATTTTACCTAATTATAACAGTCATTTTAAAACAGCAATAACATAACAAAATAATCAGATTTAAAACAAACTTACTCGTACAATAACAAACTTGTTATAATGTGAAATGTTTTAATTTTGTAAGCATAAAAATAATCAACAGTAAAACTTAAACAAATATAAAAATTAAAATGTCAATAATTAAAACTTTAAAATAGTGTACAAGAAAAATCATCTCAATTTCCTAAATAAGTTAAATTATTACTTTTTTGGACGGATTCCCACATATGGGCGGATTTGTTCTAAAAACATGATCGTGGAAATTTTCTTGTTTTCATACTGTTCAGTCAAGTTGGCAATCATTTTTTCATTCTTTCTTGTGTTGTTCTTTCGTCTGCTCACAGGAATGTTATTAGCTTTCAGTCTGAAATAAAAATAGGTCACTATCTTAATAAATTTCGTTTCCTTTACATAATGTTTGTAACATTTTAAATTGTTTTATATATAAGTATAATTAATAACCTTGCTTGTGCCGTGCCGTAGGTAGAAATATCAATCTTCACCATCTCTAAAAACGAAAGCAAAGACGGGTTCGTCCCCAGGTAATTTTTTAATCGGTGATGCCAGGCCTCTACTAAATTAGTGGTTCTATGTTTTTCCTTATAACAACACCATTTTTCGATCATGTTCACAGGTTCAAGCCATTGTTCAACAAAGTAATCATTGAATTTAGTTACTTGGTCGTCTGGAATGCTGAAAAGAAAATAATCGATTGAATAATTGTGCAAAAGGAAAAATATCAGAATTAAGCTTTAAAGTGTAAAGAATACTAAATTACCTGTTTCCCATTATTGCAAGCCAGCCGTCTTCAATTTCATCTTTTGGAAGATACGCAAGGCAGATGCACAATTTTACATACTGTGTGGTTTCCTCATGTTCTAATAATCCGAGAGATTTTGCACGCCTATATACAGCATTTTGGAAATGTACAAAACACCCATGAATTTCAGCAGTCGGAAATACATCATTTATTGCGACTATTGTTGACATTTCAAAATCCAATGTGAATTTTAACGGTTTGAAATCTGGCAAAGCTTCTTTAATTTTTTTGAACATCATTTCGTATGTCCCTTTCTCTTTATTAATCAGCAGCGTGTAAAATATGGGCACAATGTTGGTTTCATCTGAATTATTCCCAATATCTCCGTGGATAGTATAAATCTGTTTGAAGGGACTAGGGCAGCAATCAAATGTACCGTCACAGAAGAAGTGATGCACATTTTTAATTTCATTCAAAGCTATTTCTGATACAAATACGATGATCCTGTTGCCGTCCTCATTATAATCAAATAACAAATGTTTTTGAAATATTTCAGGTATAATAACTTGAGCTGGATTCTTGAATCGTGTTTTTTTTACCTTCAGGGCTTTATTTCGGCTTCTGTAAATCGCTTTTTTAATATTGTTGTATATTGGAATTTTGTCACTGTATTTTTCACTCTGTAATTTAGCAATTTTTGTTTCATAGATTTTTTGAATGGAGCCAAAATTTGTTGTGACTTCTTTCTTTAGGTCATTCATAAGCATTTTGATGTCGTTTTTTAATTCATCCGGCTGACACTCAGGTTTATGTCTTTTTATCATCTGAACGTTGTCACTTTCATTTATCAATTTAACTGCACCACCACACTGCCCATGTCTTTTATTCACACACACCCACACACTAGTCTTTTGATTCTTTCTATGAATATTATATGCAAATCCAGCGTGCAACAATGTTTTCCCACCAAGTCTATTTTTAACTATATTGTAATTATTTCGCACGAGCCCTTGCGAAGGACCTTCGTTCATCATTGTGATACGATACACTAAACTTTCTTATCAGTTGCATATTGCAATATTCCATAGTTTGACTCCGGAGTGAAAGAGATAGACATAATATCTATTCATACTTCCTTGTTGTTTTCAATATTGTGGACAAAAGGACGACTTTTTATTGTTACCGATAACTGGTTTGGCTCAGTTAGGTGACGAGTTAGTTGAACTTCAAAGATAATTCAATATTCAGTTCAATATTCAATGACATAAATAATGTCATTTTATATGAAGTCTTTTTGATTTTTAGCTGTTTGTACATAATAAATATGCTTTTGGTGGGGAATAGGGTGTGAGATAAGGTTATATAGCGATTTATTTTTTGTGCTATTTGAGAGATAACTTTTGTTTAGCAAGGAAAAATACTATATTATTATGATGAAACACTTTTCCCATTTATTGTACTATGTGAAAAAGTACAAAAAAAAAGAATATATTAAATTAATCGAATCGGGGGCGTCGGCCACAGGTGCCTCGACCACTGGGGGCCTAAGCCACGGACCCAATCAATCCACTTGCGAAATCGAGCACGTGGTGTATTTGCAGCATCTTTTAATTTTTTGCCGTATTTATTTGTGCACTCAATAATTAAATTTAGCAAATTTATGTTCAAACAGATATTGAAATAATCTAAAGGACTGTTGTCCTGCAATATATTAGGCGATATGCCAGGCGTACCAGTAAAAAGTATCTCATTCATCACAATAGGGTTACCAGGAAGCCAGCCAGGTGAATGGGTGGTTTCATTAAGTTGGTTGTGCTCAGATCTCTGTTTTTCTATCAACCTATCGACGTCTTCAATCCCGAAAAGATCTTCGACATAGTTATTTTCGTCTTCTCTGAGGTTTGCCCATTCGTCCAGAACATTGTCAACGTTTTCATTCAGAATTCCAAGAAGAAGAATAAGTCTTCATCTCCAATTTCGGAATCATCACCCGCTAGATCGGAAATATCAATCTATTGTTGAGACATCATAGCGGATAACTCCTCGGTCAGCGGATCTGCGGCGGATGCTGGTCCAGGTAGCGAAAACCTATCCTCATATGGAAGATCCCAGAGATGCGATGGTCCAGTTGGAGGAGACTCCATGATATCATCATCATGATCCATTTTGGCCAGGCACTGAAAATAAAGAGAACATAAAATTAAAAGAATAAGACTCCATGCAATCATCATCATGATTAATTTTGGCTAGGCACTGAAAATAAAGAGAACATAACATTAAAAAAATAAATAGCCTAGGACGAAATCTGGGTGGGGATCAAACCCACGACCGTTCAGGGCAGGATTACTACCTTTTACACCATATCGGTTTAGTCAAACATTTGGAATTAACTAATGATTCCTGCCTGTCTTTGACTATTTTTCCTATTAGTTTGCCGAATAGTAAAGAACAGAATATACTTATTTGCACAAAAAATACAGGAAAAACTTAAAAACTAGAGAAACAGAAACCACGACCATGTACAAAAAAGGCGGTCTTATTGCTTACAGCAATTTCTGCCAGACAACCTTTGGTTAATAAAGGTTTAGTCTAACTCTTGGGTTTCCGTTTAAATTCTAATAAGATTTTCTCATTCTTATTGAGAAAAAACTACGCATCGTCACAGTTTGGAATTACACACAAAGACTCTTCTGAGCTAAGTATACCTTTTAAGTTACCCAATTCAACAATCCTTACCCCTTGTCTTACAATACCTGAAGAAACCTTTTTATTGTACTTACATTACAGAAATAAAATTAATCATTAAGATTTTAAGGATTATTGACAAGACACTCAACAAAAATATAACAATATAAGAATCTGGTATGCCATAAGGTAGGCCATAAATAACATAAAAAAAGAAGCTGCAATAAAATTGTATACTTGAGGAACCTTTTATCCGGCGTGGTATTTTTGAGTGGCTGTCATAATTTTATTGATATTTAAACCGATTTCTAGCCAAAAGTATTACAATAATTCTGGGAAAAAACAATTTCTCAATTTGTTAGAAAGATTAACGTAGAACTAAATTTCCGAAAACCTAATAAAAAAATATATTTTAACATTAATATTTTCGCTGAAAATTATACTCCACATGCTGTGATTATGATTTTTTAACAATTATCCGACGTGATAAGACGTAGTGAATGTAATAAGTTTTTTTAAACCCGTTTTGTAGTTTTTATGTAATTTGTTATTTTGTGAATTTTCCTCACGCTAGAGGGTATATCGATGTTTAAGCGCTACGTGAAGCGCAACCTAATTCAAACGTTATAATTATTCGTACCACCGTCATTACGAGCGACTTTTGTTTGTCTCAACATCGACTTGATAATAAAAATTGATACGGCCTCTTAAGCGCCAACTCTCTTCGATTAGTAAAATTTTTAATTATTTTTAGATACACTAAAACGTCATTAAACACAATTTAAAAAATACACAAGTAGCTCATCTTACAAAAAAAAACACATAAAGTTAAACATTTTCGGATTTATTTCTTTAGGTACTGACTAATATTTAACTATGGAAATATACCTTTTCATATTTAACGGTCCGCATATTTACATAATTTTGTCTTAAAAACTGTAAAAATATTAAGACCTATTGGTTCTGGGGCGTATAAGCCCCCGGTTAACAACCACTGTCTAAACGTTTTTAACCGTTCTTTTGCTTAATAACCGCTCCTTTACAACTCTCTGTACCCCTGGTTTTCGGCTCCTAATACCATTTACCTAACATCTTGTATATAATTTAATAATAGGTAACTTACCTGGTAATTTCCAGAATATAGATTCAATACAGCACAGAATACAGTCCCGTTGTTTCAGAAGCCTTTCTTGACATATGCGAAATCTCGGGAGTCCAGGTAAACAAGCCACGGTAGTCACAAATAAAAAATCTCGGTTGTCCAGATACACAAGCCACAGTAGTCACAAATGAAAGATCTCAGTTGTCCAGGTACACGAGCCACGGTAGTCAAATGTAAAATTTCGGCACTTTGGAAGTACGTCTGATCTAGGGTTGCCAACTATACTGTTTTAAACAGTATTATACTGTTTTTCACTAAATTATACTTTTTACTTTTTTACAAAAAAAAATATACAAAAATACTGTTTTCAGCATCGAAGCAGACGCTCAAAAATGTTTTTTGTCAGACAGAGGGCGCTCACTGCGCGCTCACTGCTCAATGCAGTGCAGCTACAAACAAATCAAATCACACTAAGGTTCTGAACGAATCTGTCACTGTCAGTGTGCCAACTGTCACTGTCAGTGACAAATATTCAAGACTGTCAGTGTCATGTCATTCGTGTATGTTACAATTACTACTACGATAAGTAGGGTGCCCTGTCGAACAGTGAACCAGTTAGGAACAGTGAACCGACCGCCATTTTTAAATAATGCGACGTTGCCTCACTTCGCGGTCTTGTCAATTTTAAGCCGCGTGTCAACCCCTCTTACCTTACCCAATTTGCCAAGCGCGGGCGCAGAAGGTGGGCAAGTGAGGAACGTTTATGTGTTTTTGGATATAAAAACCTAGATTTTTTAACGTAAGTATTTGATTTCTATACTTTTTATCGCAATAAATATCTGCAATTAAACTACGTTACTGTTTTTCTGCATACGTTTGTTATATGTTTGAGAAATAATTATGAAATATAGTCTCCATTTCCAACTCTATTTTGTTATTTAAAATCTTGTAAGTTCCTTGTTTCTTAGTGAACCAATCGAAACAGGTACACACTGAACCATGGTTCACTGTGTACTTATGTGTGTATTATAATATTTCAAGCAGTTATTTTCTTTTCGTAGGATGCCACGGCGTAAAAAACAAGATCGAAAAATTGGTAATCACACTAAAGCTAACATGAAAATGGCATTGACAGCTGTTGAAAATGGTTCATCAATACGGCAAGCAGCAAAAGATCATAATATTGCATACCCTACATTCCGGCGGTATGCTAATAAATGGAAAAAGCATGGTGAAAACATGAAGCTCGTCCCCAGATATGACATAAATAAAATATTTTCTGAGGAACAGGAAGAGTTTGTTAGACTTTTATAAAGAATGTGCGTTATTGTTTTACGGCTTAACTGTAAAGGACTGCAGGTACATACCTTATGCACTGGCTATTAAAAACAACTTGAAAATCCCACCTGCATGGAAAAGAGATGGTCTTGCAAGATTGGAATAATTTCGGTCTTTCAAACAACGACATCCAGAGACCACAGTAAAAAAACCTGAACCTTTCAGCCTTGCAAGAGCAACGGCGTTCAACCCCGAAAGTATCAAAGTGTTTTTTGACAACTTACAGACGGTTATTGAGCAACAGCCGCAATTTTCAGATGGCACGCGAATAAACAATAATAGAAAAAACATAAACCATTATATTATTTTCTTTTCAATCCTTGATTTTTCATTTAATAACCTCTCGGTTCACTGTGCAATAGGGCCTGGTTTAGTGTGCAACATAGATAGTACACAGTGAACCATTTCCCAGTTTTTTTTTTAAATCTGTTTACTTTATGTTTCAATTTACGGGACTGGGGTTTTATCATAATAAACTACAATAAATTTGCTTCCCACAGTGAAAAAATTGGGTCTCAAAACGTTAAATCTTCCAAGATATAGGTCTCTGAAAAAAAGGTGGTTCACTGTTCGACAGGGTACCCTACGTTATCAATATTTAACCATTTTTTGTGTGGAGTGAACCTTGTAGTGATAAGCTTAGTGTACAAAAGATGGAAAGTGATAGTGACACTACTCCTACAACGCCAAGAAAGAAAGCCAAACTATCAAAGGTACAGCAAAAATATAAGCACGAATGGGAATGCCAATATGACTGGTTAACGAGTGATCCACTGTGCGAATTTAATGCTAAATGCAAAATGTGTGCTTTAACATTTACAATTTCTCACGCAGGTGTTGGGCAGGTTCGGTACTTTCGTTTGCATCTTGCTTGATTTCCACTTATCAATTTTTGCTTAAATAATAAGATATTTTAGATAACTATTTTACTATATTTCGTTTCCGTTTTTTTAGGTTAAACAACACTTGACCAGCAAAAAACACCAAGCAAAAATGGAAATGAGAAAATCTAGTGGATTGTTACAAAAGTTTTTTCCTAAAACTTCTGCTTCTACATCAGGCTTGTCTTCTAACGAAGATACCAAGTTAGCAGCGGCTGAGTTAGCGATGATATACCATACTGTCAAGCATAATTTATCATACAATAGCCAGGACTTTAGTATCAAATTAAATAAGATTATCTATGTTGATTCCAAAACAGCCACTAACTTACGATTGGCTACGACAAAAATGGAGGCATTAGTGACCGAAGTTCTTGGCCCACATTCCTTGCAGTCTGTTATTGATCAGTTAAATAAAGACAATGTATTTTACTGTCTGCAAACTGATGCCTCCAATAAAAAAAATATTAAATTGTTTCCTCTGGTAGTCCAATATTTTACCCCTAAAAGTGGAATACAACAAAAATTAATTGATTTTTATGAAAATCCAGATGAATCTGCCAATGGGATGTTTTCAGCAATTAAAAACTCCTTAGAGTCTTTGGAACTTCCTTTCAGTCAAATATCTGGTTTTAGCGCTGACAATACAAATGCAAATTTTGGACATAATCATTCATTATATACAAACATTTTAGAGGTTGTTCCAGATTTAATAAAAGGAAATTGTCATGCCCATATTGTACACAATTCAGTGAAATATGCTATGTTTATATTATATTTAAACAATTTTAAATTATGACATTGAGAACATTATATTAAAAATCTATAGCCATTTTTCTGTGTCAGCATGCAGAAGAGAAGAATTAAAAAGATTTGTAGCACTTGCTGAAGGAGAGTTTCATGAAATAAAACGACACATAGGAACTCGTTGGCTGTCTCTTTTACCAGCGATTGATACAATTTTGCTTAATTTTTGTAATTACTTTGTTGATTTGGATGTTGACTGTCCAATGGTTATTCAAAATTTATTAATGTTAGATGATAATGTTAAAAATAAAGTTAGTTACCTTCTGTATGCTAGTCATATATTAAATGTTTTCAATAAAACAATTAAGAAATTAGAAGGAAATGATGTAACAATTTTAGATGTTTATAACATTATGACTGGTTTAAAGACTGAGCTAATTCAAAGAAAAAATGATAATTATTTTGGCCATGAAACAAAAAAAGTTTTAAATACCATTAGAGAGTCTTCCCAAGAAGTTTTTAATAGAACTATTAATAACTTTATACTTTTTATTGAAAAGGCTAATTTGTATTTAGAGAAATGGTTCGATTTCAGTCAGACTAATTGGCTTTCTTTAATTGACTGTTTGTCATTGAAGTCTGCAGTGACATTTGATCATTTTGAGAAAATTATAGATAATCTAAATTTATATAGACTCAATATTGGTATGGATGATTTATATTCAGAATTAACAAATTTTAAAGTAATTTATGAGAAAATATCGGAAGACAAAAATTTTACTGAAATGAGTACTGGCCAAAAATGGAGCCATTTATTAGTTAACACTGCAGAAGAATTTAAAAACATTACAAAAATAGTCTCATATCTACTTTCTGTTCCCGCCACCTCAGCATTTACTGAAAGAGTTTTTTCAGTAATGAATGCTAAGTGGCGGGATGATAGAAACAGAGCATCCATCAAATTAATAAAAAACGAGCTCCTCATTTATTTTAACTTTGATATAAATTGTGATGAGGCATATGAAATTTTCAAAAAAGATTGTGAATTAATACGTTGTGCGAGAAGCTCAAAAAAATATGTATTTAAAGCAATAAATAAATAAAATACTGTTCGTTTTTCTAAAATACTGTTTGATAATCTTCATAGACCTGAATATTTTTTTCTTGTAAAAAAAGTTGGCAACCCTAGTCTGATCACAAAAACTAGGAAACAGAAGTGAACCACAAAAACAGGAAAACAAGTTGCATCTCGCTTGCCGGTGCGCCTTGCTATTATTAAGAAACTACCGTATATCTTGTACGTAAGGTTTATTTTGCATCGGGATTTACCGAGCCGTCACTGCGCGCGGCGCCTACCCCCCCACCCTTCATCGGCCTACGCTTTCGGCTACCCCACGCTTGCGCGGGCGCACGAACCTTGTGTTGTATGAAATAAGGCTTATTTTCGCTCATTGTATTGTCCATTCAGAATGCTAAGGGTAATAATATTACATATTATGATGACAGTTCTATTTTGACATTAATAGTGAGGTGCTCCTATAAAACCCAACCGATAGACAAATTTCTTTAAAGAAATCAAAGCGATTTTTTGTTAAATTTTTATTTTACTCTGTGAATATGGAATAAAATATGTGAATATTCTTAGTATACACAATAAATCACAAATAATTAAATGGAACTCCGTATTACTTCCTCAAGAATAAATTTCACTTATGTATTCAATGCCATTTAAATAAAATTCACTTTTATGTTATTTTGAACGTCAGATAGTTTTAGCGACTGCAACTGTCAAATAAATTTCTTACGGTGGCCCTACTTTAATAATCTTAATTCGATGGTAAGATAGCCGCCATACCGATTACTGATTTATTGCAAAAGCAAAAGTTTCAATTAACGCAATAAGCAATTCATAAGATATTTTTAACAAATTTCATTAGTAATAACTATTTAAAGTTCTTGTGTAGATTAATGAAGACATATTATAAATGGTTATTTTGGAAGAATTTAAACACAAAAACATGAAAGATTACACAAAAGAAATGAATGACGGGCGTCATCCGCAAAGAACAAGAACTAATTCGTATCTGTCAATCGAAGGTTGTCAACCTCTGAAGTTTTGAAATTCACGCTATATCCTGAAACGAACACTACAGGCATAAACGAAAAAAAATAAAAATAGTAGTCTTGTAAAGCAGTAACCCTTAAAAATGACGTTTACTCACAGTTTTAACAAATTGAAAAAAGACGCCACTCAGGCGTCACACGCCATACACAAAAGAAATGAATGACGCCCCACGGGCGTCATCCGCAAAGAATCGGTACATGTCTGCTAGACGTGGTAGTACTTCATTTTGCTAATAGTTAATAAACAATTTATTTAAAAACACGATTAGAGACAAAATTGCGGTAAGCCCTATTTTGTTTTAAGTAGTTTATAATTACCTAAACTAAAGGTATTTTCGTCAGTTGAAGATAACAATAGCGGCCGGCGCGCGAGTTAAGATTGACCACCCCGGCCAAATTAGCTTCGTAAGCAATATCAGCCGTTCCACTTAAGACACGGGCGTAGCCAGGGGGAGGGTTTTGGGGGTTCAAACCCCCCCCGAAAAGTTAAGATAAAATTTAACTATGTTAATTAATTACACTCAAAAGTATGTGGTTTGGATTGGATTCTCTACGGGCGCACCGCGCCGAGCCGCTCGTCGTCGTGTCACATTCGGTAATCTTCGTGTAGTTTCATGCCGCGTCGTGCCGATTCGTATCCCACGACCGAGCGAGAGTATTTATACTCTGATTCATAATCATGTAATATTAACTGACAGTTGGTGGGTTGCCGCGTTATCGTAATACAAAAATAGTGTCGGTTGTGAGTAATCGAAAAGTTCAATTGCGATTCAATTGCTTTTCATTTTCTTTTCATGACATGAGTTAATATTGAAAATTACATTTGGAGGCTGATTGATGTCCAAACTTCTAACTAAATGTACGAAGTGTGTTAAAATGTAGTCATTCAATAAAATAAATTGTAAGTATTTACAAATGAAATAATCGAATCCAAAAACTTTACATTAACTCATTTTCAAAGGATCTTAAAATTATTAAAAATGAAAGCTAACCATAAAATCATAAACTAAACTCTAATTTTTAATCATGCGAACCTAACTGACAGATGCCATTGTGTCATGTGTCTTGTATATCGGATTAAGGTTATGAGTAAAATCTTAACATCTAAAATGTTCAATAATAAATTCAATTGTTCGCTCACAATTCAATTATAACAGCACTAGTGCACTTAGGAGGCAACATTAAAAAAATAAAGGTCGATTGTAGCTGTCAGTTTAGTTAATCAGAGTATATCTCAGATTGCAATTTACAGTGAACGACTTTTAGGTTATTTTAGGTTACGAGAAAATGGAGAAAAACAAAAGAAAAGGCGATAAGCTTAAAGGTATGGAGTATTGGAAAAAGTGGTGTGGTCAAGTGACTAACCGTAAAGAAGATAATTTGGGACCAACAACTAGTTTGCATGCCGACAGTAAAATTGTGATGGCAAGCGAGCCTTCGACTTCGTTTGCAGTATCCAATGTAGAAACCGAGTCGGTGGGGGCGCTGGTGCCTTGTGTCATGCCTACCACTACCGAGCCTACATTTAGCCTGGAACCGACCAGCAGCATCACTGGCTCACCTGTTACGTCATCTTTTCATTATGCCAAATTGGATGTTGGTTTTTATGCGAATCAAGACAAAATCGAGGATGAATATCTAAAAGCCCAAATTTTAAAAGAGCCTTGGACTCCACCTAAAGATTATAAGTTTCCCATTTCTACAAAACGAAATTTGCGCTTTCAAATGAAATGGATTGAAAGATTCCCGTGGTTGTCATATTCAGAATATAAAAGTGGAGCATACTGTAGAATTTGCGTCGTAATGAGACGTTCACTTGATGAAGGTAAAGGAGGCCATCAGCGGGTAGGCCAGCTTGTAACCGACCCTTTTTGCAAGTGGAAAAATGCACTAGAAATATTTGAAACTCATGCAAAGTCGGGATATCACAAACGAAATTCGGAACTCGCAGATAACTTCCTAAAAGTTATGTCTTCTCGGGCTTTTTCAGTCGATGAGCAGTTGTCTTCTGAAAGAAAGAGACAGCAACAGGAAAACCGAAAGAAACTAATTCCTATCGTAAAAGGAATAATTTTTTGCGGCAAACAAGGTATACCTTTAAGAGGTAAAACTGATTCGGGACGGATCAGTATTACACCAGAGTCTGAACAACCAGGTCAGAATGATGGTAATTTTCGAGCACTGTTGCGGTACGCAGCAGAATCTGGGGATAAAGATCTTTCTGAGCATTTGGTCACTTCTCAAAAGAATGCCCTTTACACGAGCCCTCAAATCCAAAATGAAATAATTGATATCTGTGGTGAAATTATTCAACATAAGATCATCGGTGAAGTAAAGGAAGCTAAATTTTTTGCGATTCTCGCTGATGAGACGACTGATATTGCGCGCATAGAGCAAGTTTCGCTTTGCTTACGATATGTTGACTTAAAAGATGTTAAACAACATAAAGTTAAGGAGATGTTCTTAGAGTATATTCCAACTGTTGACGTGACAGGATCCGGTCTTGCAAGCCTCATTATCACAGCTCTGAAAAAGCATGGACTTCAATGTTTTCATGTGGTTGGTCAAGGTTACGATGGGGCTGCAGCCATGAGTGGGTATTTGCACGGTGCCCAAGCGTATATTCGTCAAGAATGTCCTCTTGCTCTTTATGTACACTGTAGTGCACACTCTCTCAATCTTGCTATTGCTGACTCATGTTCACTAGCAGATGTGCGAAATTGCACCGGGATCGTGCAGTCTGTTGGTTCCTACTTTAGACATTCGGCTCAACGCACTGCCGTTCTGAAGGAAAACATTCGGGAGCTATTACCGGTTGACCATCAAAAAAACCTGCTCGCAATGTGCGAAACACGGTGGGTTCATAAACATGAAGCCATTGTAAGATTCACGGAAATTTATTCAGCGATTGTGCATGCTCTCGAAAAACTTCAATCTAGCCACAATAAAGAAACATCGCAGCAAGCAGTCCAAATGCTAAACACACTTCGATCTTCGAATTTCGTTATGTGCCTAGTGATTCTTCAAAAAGTCATGAGCTATACATTGTCGCTATCAAAGCAACTGCAAGCAATTAACACAGACCTCATAACAGCATTCAGCCACGTGGATAATGTTATTAATGCTGTTTAATATGGTAACACATATCATATTTTTCTTTACTTTGATATTCATACCTAAATATTTTCTATGTTGGTAACACGGTTGTTTTGAGTTGTCAGAGCGAGTAACAAAATAAATGGCGGTGGTTCTGCAAAAGTGATCGTGATTTAATTAATAATTTAGATTTTGAACATTAGACGCAGCGACAAAATGGTGCCGAAACCCGGGAATTCACGGTTAATGTGAAATTCATAAAATAAAGTGAAAATAAACAGTACTTTTCGTAAAATCAGTGTGGTGAAATAGAAGCCAACCGTGTTTTGTTTCTCATGCAAGACGCGTTGTGAAAACATTTGCGGAATTATAACATTTCGATAATATTTCAACCTAAAATTGCCCTAAACGTGTGAATGACATCGTGAAATAATAATAACTTAAACGTGAAAAAGATTATGTGTGTACTTTCGCTGAATTTTCACCGGTCGAGTTGAAACAATTGCCGGCCGGCATTTTGAGAGAAAACTTCGAGACCTTTTCCTTTCTAACTGAGCGAGCGTAATATTATCATGGAAAAGTTACTGAAAGAGCAAGAAGAAATCGTTCAGCGGGTGAACAAAGCACTAATCAATTATAAAAAAACGGGCAAGGATAGGCTAACCTCAACTTTCATCGAAACAAAATTAGAAAATTTAGAAATAGCTTGGAAGAAGTTTACCACAAACCATTATGCGATAATTGTATCAGAGGGCGAGCGGAAAGGTCTATATTTTACTGATGACTGGTATGATGTATTAGAGGAGCTCTATTCTGACTTCAAAAGTAAAATGAAGTTGGACTTGTGTAAAACAAAACAGACTCACTGCGAGCCTTCAATGGAGCCTATCTGTAGCACGAGTGCCCCACACACCATGGAAGTGAAGTTACCTCTCATAAGTTTACCAACATTCTCCGGTGCTTATCAAGAGTGGCAAAGTTTTCATGATATGTTTGTGTCACTCATACATGACAATAAGAATCTGAGTCCAGTGCAGAAGCTTCATTACCTAAAGAGCAGCTTAAAAGGGGAACCAGAAAATCTTTTGAGAAGTTTGTCAACAACAGATAGTAACTACAATGAAGCATGGAAAAAATTACAGCACAGGTACAATAATAAGAGATATAACTGTAATGAGATTTTGAAACAATTGTTTTCACAAAAACCTGTTACAACTGAGTCTGCAGCCTGCATAAAACACCTTCTGGATACAACTTCCTCATGCCTTAAGTCACTAAATAATTTAGGTATTGATATCAAATCATGGGACGTCATGATTATACACTTGGTACTATCAAAACTTGACTACGAGACTCGGAGACTATGGGAAACAGAAGTTAGTCATTCCACTCAAGTTGCTAATGATTTTCCTACATGGGACCAATTTGTCAAGTTTCTGGAAATGAGATTTCGTACCTTAGAGATGCTTAATGCTGGAACAAAGCAAACTCTTAAACCAAATAGTACCAAGACAGTAACTAAACAGTTTCATTCAACCGTGCAAGAGGAGAAAAAAGAGAATAATAAAGTCTGTGTATTTTGTTCAAGTCAACATTTATTATATCAATGCAAGCAATTTGGAAGCAAATCTCCTGAACAGAGATCGGAGTTTGTACAGCAGAGGAGACTTTGTTTTAATTGTTTGTCATCCAACCACAATGTGAAGAGCTGTCACCTGGCTACGTCTTGTCGCCGGTGTGGCAAGAGACACCACACACTGCTGCATTTCGATAGGAGTACACCCCAAGTGCCCATTGGCGTTCCACCGCCGAACACAAGAGTCGACCCGCCGCATAGCGCCCGCTGTGCGGCGCCGAGCACGAGCGCCGAGCCGCCGCACAGCGCCCGCTGTGCGGTCCCGAGTACGAGCGTCGAGTGTGCGCACAGCGACCGCTGTGCGACACCAAGTACGAGCATCCACCGTGCGCACAGCGCCCGCTGTGTAGCGCCGAGTACACCGAGTGAGAGAAACATAGTAGCTCATTTTGCCAAAGAAAAGCAACAAGGTAAGGTCTTATTAGCTACTGCTTTAGTCCGAGTCAAATCCGAAAATGGCTACTATCAACCCGCGCGAGTTTTGATTGACCAAGGCTCTGAAGCTTCATTTGTAACAGAGAGCACCGTTCAATCTTTATCTCTTAAACGTGTGCCCGTCAACGGTTTAGTATCTGGTGTGGGTGACGGTCAAATGAGATCAAAGTATATTGTTACATTTAATTTAGAGTCACTACATAATCCTGAGTTTTGTATGTCAATTGACGCCTTTGTTTTGACTTCTTTAACATCATTTCTTCCATCGAGTAAGACTTCCATTCTAGATTGGCCTGAACTTGATAACTTGCCCCTTGCAGATCCTCAGTATGGTTCACCTGGGAAAATAGACATAATATTAGGAGTTGATGCTTATAGTCAAATCATATTGGATGGTCTTCTGAGACATCCAACACACAGTGGCCCAATTGCACAGAATACACAGTTAGGCTGGATTCTGTCAGGTAGAGTAGGCAGCTGTCAAAATGAGTTGACCTCTAAAGTTGTCAATCTACATCTGCAGGTCAAAGAGGATATACTTTTGAAACAATTTTGGGAAATTGAGAGAGAACCTGATCTGATTGGAAAGAAGCTAACTAAAGAAGAGAGTCGGTGTGAAGAAATTTATGAAAGTACCACAAGAAGAAACAATGAAGGTCGGTATGTAGTACGCTTACCTTTTAGAGAGTCTGTTCCAAAGTGTGTGAATGGAAGATCATTAGAAATTGCAGTGAAGAGATTCAAGCTTTTAGAAAAAAAGCTGAATAAAAATCCAGTCTTACGAGTAGAGTATGAGAAGGTTCTTATTGATTATCTGAAACAAGAACATATGGAACTGATTAAAGATCAAGTTGAGATTGAAAAACCTATGGCAGTTTATCTTCCCCACCACGCCGTGGTACGAGAAGATAGAGAAACAACGAAGGTGAGAATTGTCTATGACGCTTCTTGTAAAGGTGTAAACAATGTATCATTGAATGATACACTTATGATAGGACCTAGACTACAACAAGATTTACGCCACATTCTAATGAGATGGAGAACACACCCATATTGTATTATGGCTGATATAGCACAGATGTACAGACAAGTGGTGTAAATGAGAAGGATGTAGACTATCAGAGGATAGTATGGCGTGATGATCCGGAGCAACCTATACAACATTATAGACAATTGAGACTTACCTTTGGAACAGCATGCGCGCCATATTTGGCAGTCAAGTAATTACAGCAACTGGCGAAGGATGAGCAGGTAAGATATCCAACTGCAGCTAATATAACACTTATAGATTACTATATGGATGATCTGATCACCGGCTGCCAGACTGTAGATGAAGCCATTCATATGTACCAAGAGATGAACCAGCTAATGAAAGAAGGTGGCTTTCAACTCCAGAAATGGTGCAGCAATAGTAAAGAATTATTAGATTACATTGAGAAAGACAAACAGAGTTCAAATGAGACATTTACATTCAAAATCAATGAGACTGTCAAAGTATTAGGTATCAGATGGAATAAGACTGCAGATAATTTCGAGTATAACTATAACTTACCTGAGCTGGATGAACCTGTAACTAAGAGAAAAGTGTTATCTAATATTGCAAGACTATATGACCCAATAGGGTGGGTTGCCCCTGTTCTCATCACTGCAAAAATCTTTATGCAGAAGTTGTGGAAGTCCGGCTTAGGCTGGGATGATAACTTGACACCTGAGTTGCTCAAAGAGTGGCTTCAGTTTAGAGAAGAGCTAAACAACATGAAGGAGATTGTCTTACCTCGTTGGCTGTCTTTAAAGAAGGAAGACCCCGTCGAGCTTCATGTGTTCGCTGATGCTTCGCAGGCGGCTTATGCTGCAGTCGTCTACCTGAAATCAAAAGATGCAGAAGGTAATACTCACGTGAACATTGTGACAGCGAAGACGAAGGTCGCACCTATTGAGAAGGAGATATCAATTCCAAGAATGGAATTAATGGCTGCGTTGCTGGGTACTAAATTAATATTTGAAGTGGCTCAAATATTAAATGTTCCCAAAGACCAACTGTACGCCTGGTCTGACTCGATGGTTGTACTTGCATGGCTGAAAGGAGAGCCTAGTCGTTGGACTACATTCGTCAGCAACAGAGTATCAGAGATATTGACCATCTTAGAGCCTGAACAGTGGAACCATGTAACCACAGACCACAATCCTGCTGATTGTGCCTCAAGGGGCATGTCTGTAGGCGACTTAAGAGACCATGATCTGTGGTGGCATGGCCCCAAAAGCATTCATGAGAGTCACGTCTACAAAACTGACATTGAGGTGAGCACCAATCAAGAGGAGAGATCAGTCAAGGTGCTCACAACCATATTGCAACCCAAAAAAGAGTTCATATGGGAACGGTTCTCAAACTTAACCAAAATGTTGAGAGTCCTGTCATTTTGTAGAAGATTCCTACAACTATTAGAGCCAGCATCAAATAGAGAGAATAAGAATATAGTTACTGTGAAGGAGATGAATGATATACTTGAAAAATGTGTGAAAGCTACTCAAGAATTGTATTTTGAAGAAGAGATTAAACAGTTAAAATCTGCATCTGGATGTGTCGCTAAGAAAAGTCAACTACATACTCTTTCACCATTCATAGATCAAAACGGATTATTACGGGTTGGTGGTCGGATTGGTCAATCTTCTGTGCAATTTGACAAAAAACACCCATTGATCTTACCCAGCGAGTCTCATCTTACTAAGTTGATAATTCTAGATGCCCATCATAGGACACTCCATGGAGGACCGCAGATTATGATGAACCTCTTGAGAAGCAAGTACTGGATCATAAGAGCGAGAGAGAAAGTAAAAAAATGCTATAGAGACTGTGTGATTTGTGTTCGTTATTCTCGACAGAATAACAATCAAATTATGGGCCAGCTTCCTAAAGCGAGACTGACGCCTGATAAGCCCTTTAGGTCGTCAGGAGTAGATTTCACCGGCCACATAAACATCAGGTTCTCACCTGGTAGAGGATCCAAGTCTTACAAGGGCTATATATGCATTTTTATCTGCATGGCTACTAAGGCTATCCACTTAGAAGCTGTGTCAGATCTAACCTCAACTGGCTTTATAGCCGCCTTTAGGAGATTTGTCTCACGCAGAGGTCGCTGCCAACATCTGTACAGCGACAATGGGACAAATTTCGTTGGAGCTGATAAAGAGTTACAGGATATGTTCAACAGAGCTAAGTCACAGGTACCCAACGAGATTGCCCATTTACTCACCGAGGAAGGTACCACTTGGCACTTCATCCCCCCACATGCACCCAACTTCGGAGGTCTGTGGGAGGCAGGAGTCCGGTCAACAAAGACACACCTGAAAAGAGTTATTGGAGATGCTACTCTTACCTTCGAGGAGCTGACAACAGTCTTGACTCAAGTAGAAGCATGCTTAAATTCTCGTCCATTATCTTTCCTGAGTGATAATCCAGAGGACCCGATGCCCTTAACACCGGGTCATTTCCTAGTTGGAGAACCATTGGTTACCATACCAGATGAGGATTTCACCAGATCATTGATTTCAGGTCTTCAGAGGTGGAAGCTTACTCAAAAAATGGTCAATGATTTTTGGCATAAATGGTCAGATGAGTATCTAGTGACTTTAAATCATAGATATAAGTGGTTTACTAAGAAAACTGAGCCTGATGTTGATGATATTGTTTTGTTAAGAGATCATAATCTCCCTCCAGCTAAATGGTTACTAGGGAAAATTATTGAGAAGCATCCTGGGAGGGATAACATAACTAGAGTAGTTTCTGTAAAAACTAAAAATGGTATAATTAAACGTCCATGTAACAAGTTGTGTTTTTTACCTAAAGAGTCTTTGTAGTATTCAATCTTAATTTCTATGAGTGTACATTTAGAGTTGTATCAAATGTTACCATGTATTCATTCTTTCTTATGTAAATTTCCTCAAGTGTTAACACTTTCTATGTCAATGTATTTTGTTAACCTTTTATAAGCATTTTGAGTTTTTTTTATTTTTACACCATGAGTTATTTAGTAATTTCAAACTGAGTATTATTTAAGTGTAGAGTCTAACAGTGTCAATGATTAACTATTCAAGATTGAAAATGTTTATTAGCTATTTTGGTCAATCTATACTAAGAGTATATGTTTCTATTATACTTTAGTATCTGTAATTTGTTTAAGAGAAGAGTTAGTATTTATTCCAAGTTAAGTTTAAAGTCATTTGAGTTGAGTATGTGTTCAATTTGTTTTTCTTATTAAAATCTGCTTTTATGAGAATATTGTTAATTCAAGCCCTTATGGTGGGCGGTTTTGTTTCCTTTGTTAGAGATTAAGCCCTTACGGTGGGCGGTTGTTTTCTAAGAGTAAAACTGTGTTACTTAGTCTCAATTTAGGTAATTTTTTATTGTGTGTTAAAAAGGTAGAGACCTTTTGGTGGGCGGAATGTTTAATATGGTAACACATATCATATTTTTCTTTACTTTGATATTCATACCTAAATATTTTCTATGTTGGTAACACGGTTGTTTTGAGTTGTCAGTGCGAGTAACAAAATAAATGGCGGTGGTTCTGCAAAAGTGATCGTGTTTTAATTAATAATTTAGATTTTGAACATTAGACGCAGCGACAAATGCTTTGCAACTTTTGAGAGATAAAGTTGACGAAGAGTACCCCCATCTCTATGAGAAAGCAAAGGTGCTAATAGAAGAAAATAGTGGTATTCTGCTTATGCCACGTATCGTCGGGAGGCAGTTAAATCGCTCTAACATTCCTGCGTCGGATATATCCACATATTACAAAATAAATTTATTCATCCCTTTTCTCGACCATACAATTCAACAATTAATTGAGAGATTTACGAAACACCGTAAAGTAGTATCGGCACTGTCTGGTGTGTTACCGTCAAATTTTGCGATAGGTTGTGAAATTGAAGAGGCATTTTGTATGTATTCAGAAGTGCTGCCTGAAAAGAGTACATCTGTCGTCAAAGCAGAACTTGAAGTGTGGAAAGCAGCTATGACTCTCACCTCCCCTACTCCAAAATCAGCTTTGGAATGCTTAGATAAGTGCGACCAAAAACTCTATCCAAATATTTACACATTGTTGCAAATACTGGCTACGTTACCTGTTTCCACTGCTACCCCAGAAAGGTCTTTTTCAAGTCTAAGAAGGCTTATAAACTACTTGCGGAATACAACGGGTGAAAACAGACTGAATGGCTTGGCTCTCATGAACATTCACTATGGGATAGAAATTGATGCGAATGAAGTAGTGGATATATTTAAAAAGAAGAACAGAAGATTAATTCTATAACGTGTACCTAGGTATAACTGAACGTAATTTTTTATTTAGCCTATATTGGCCCCCTGCTTGAAAAAGGTCTTCGACGATTCCTTCCATTCCAGAAGTTTTCTCTGAATCTGTTTATTACATATTAAATATTGTTCTTATGAATAAACGGCTATTTTATGTATTTTTATTCGTTTTATTTTCTTGAACCCCCCCCCGATTCTAAAACCTGGCTACGCCCGTGACTTAAGATATTGCTTACTACTATAATTATTATGTATAAATACTAGTGCTTAAGTTAGTATAGTTGAATTGATCTTGTATTAGAAGTAAGGCTGCCCAATTTAAATAAATTATATTTTTAATCAATCTCGTGTCGTATCACTTAGGCCGTGCGCTGCGTTAAGCGGGTGCACGGCGCGGGCACCCGCGCGGCGTGATGTTTCATGTAAATTCATAGAGCAACGCTGCATAAGGCTGGCCGCATAAATACGTTTTCCGAATTCGTTTTCCGTATTCGGACATCTGAACGCATGGAATCAGTAGAAAATACATTAACTGACGCACACGTTCGCTTTTTTTTCGAACGGAATAAATTCCGCACGTACGTTACGTGTGCAAGCCGGCGCGTCCGGAGAAACCTATTCGAAAAAACCTAATGACGTCATGCGGAACGCAGCGATTGCCTACATTTTGCTTGTGCCGGCGCACACGTTCGGAAATTTCTATTCAGTTTCGCGCTCGCACCGCGCGCATTGGACGTATTTTCTGTATTGGTTACGCATAAATTCGCAACACCATAATGTGAGAGGCAGAAACATTAATATTGGCGGTTGAAAAATACCCCTGCCTGTGGAATATTCATGACAACGACTATCACAATAGAGATATCAAAGATTTGGCCTGGGAGAATGTATTTAAAGAGGTTATAAAGGATTGGGACACGTATAATAAAGTGGACAAAGAAAACAAAAGTAAGATATTTTCTTTAAGTATATTTTTTATTACAAATCATATTTATTCTTGTAAATTACATATTCTCTCGTTATATTGGTACGATATTTCCCCAGCCGGTGTCATAAAGTACTCAGCAAAATTGTCTCTTATGTTTCGACCTCGGTTGGTAGATCTGTGTTGTGGACTACGAAAAGGAATATCTTCAAAGTAATGTGTCAGAGTATCTTCAAATCGATAGCCGTCTCGTCTGCGAACAAAGTTATGTAACACACACGCTGCCTTTGTTACTAATACTGCAAAGTCTGGTGGAATCATCATGCAAGTGTGAAATACTCTCCATTTATTCGAAAGAATGCCGAAGGTACATTCCACTATACGTCGTGATCTGCTGAGACGGTAGTTGAAGATTCTGCGTTGAGTATTGAGATTACTTCTCGGATATGGTTTCATAAAATTGTTATTGAGAGGAAACGCTTCATCGCCAAGAAACACAAAAGGTAGAGGTGTGTCATTGGTATTCGGCAGAGGTTTTGCTTCAGGCATATTAAGGCGATCTTGAGTTAGCTTTTTTCCAAAACTCCAGTTGTAACCCCTTTTTCTGGGCTACCTCACCGGCCACTCAGCCCCAGAGCGAGAGACTATGATCCCAGGGCGCCTTTATTTGGTGTGTGAAGGAAAACACTTTATTGCCTTTTTAATTAATTTAATCTTAAGCCTTTACAATATAATCCTGAATACAAGTTGAACGCTTAAATTAAGTACATATTATATCTACACAATGGTTGATTTTTATATGACAAATACTAAATTAAATTAAGATTAAGGGTCTTAAGTATGGATCCAGCTGGCGGGAATTACGACTCTGCTATTGCATGTTATTGTGAGAATGCCTGTCTCACCTAGCTCAACCGTAACTCTGTGTTAGGTTTAAAAGATTGTTCTAGGTAAGTATGGGACTTAACTTATGATTGAGGTAACGCGACGCAGCCCTCCGGAAGCTAGTCCTTGGCAGGTCCAGAGCTGTCGTGCCAGGTACTCTGTTGTCCTCCAGCGTGGCCTGTTGGTTCTATCCTTGGAAGCTCCCGTCGACTATGTAGCCCTCAACGAATCTAACTGGTCTCGGTTCTTGCCGGTACATAGGGCCCTATAACAACGATTTCACAATATGAAGGACGCCCTACAGAAGGATTCCTTGGATTATTCCTTTTATGGAATAAGACAATATGAGTAGGTACTTACCCAAAACGGGGAACGACAGCAAACACTTATTTTTGTTAAGATCGAAATGTTTCACCTCAAAACTTATGCAGCACACACTCAAGGTTAAGACTCACAAATAGGTCAAGAGAGGAGTCTTCTAGAATTAAAATTTTGAATGTGTCCTTCGCGAGGCTCCGTCACTCCTATTTATTGCTTAAAAGGTCTGGAATGTTCTTTCTATTCAAAAAAAACTCACATCCGCCCAAAGGTTGACCTTTAAACAACCTTGTTAAGCTAATTGTTCTAGAATTTCTATTTGTATTTTGTTGCTTTTCAACTCATGACATAAGAAAGAAATAGATGATGCAACGATACAGTGTCGCCTTACTAGCGGCGAGAAGATTAACTAATTTACAGGAAATTGAATGCATTCTGGAATACCATATTTGGGAAGTACATCGACTATCCGGTAGATGGCGTGCTGATGATGATGAAATGTAGATTTTAAATTCAAAGGAACTAAATTAGAAATGTCCTAAAGGGTACTGAAAAATAGGTCTTTGTACAAAGTTATTAAAATAAATATAATTCTGCCCTAACTGCCAAGATATAGTAGACGATATTTTTTATTTGTGAGTCAGTAGCGACATCTATGCGTGAGTGGAAGACGTAAATCTTGTTAAAAGATGTTTTCCTATGCATTGCGGACATTAGACAACAGAGGTCATCCGTACATATTGATTTAGCGCTTTGGTTTGGAAATACGGAGACAGAAGGCGCTGAATAGGGTAATTAGTGTTCTTGAGAAGTCTGCTTAGATGGCGTTATTCTTGAAATAGTAATTATTTTGTACAATTATTTTTAATTGTTACACAACACCTACCTTACTTCAAAAAAATTTGAATTATTTAAAGAAAAATTTTTTTTGTATTAACTACATGGATACAGCTTCTAAAGCTGACATGCTAAAGTCACCACCAATCAACATTCCTAACTCAAATTGAATAAATACTTTATAGTTAAATTAATGCAAATACTTTATTTTTTTTTTTTTTTTTTTAGTATCACACTCCTTATAAAGTTTGAAAGTAAAAAAAATGGTCATTTCTGCCTTATGATTAAAAGATAAAATGAAGTGAATTAAGGTTTGTTAAATATAAGAATTTAAGTTAATTTAATGAAATAGAACTACCTGGGTACATCTTGAACTGAACTTTAACTACATTATTCCTGTTTATACATATCGCTATGTGCTGATATCCCCATACTACTAACCATATATAAGATCACCCGCTCATTCAATCATCATGCATTCTTACCTAAATTTATGTGCACTGAATTTGGAAACTAATATTCTTTTTCTAGTTCATCACGCATTTATACTTACATTCATACTTCATTTATATATCCTATGTAGTCATTGGGTATTAAACAATGGACAAGAGTTAATGTTTTTAAGATGGTTAACTAGTAGTTTTTAGTCATCGCTCTTCAAAATGTCTTTAATGTGATAAATACCGAGGCTTTTTCCCATCAAGGTCCGCCAAGGTATATACCAATGGTGACAGCTTAGCTGTTACCACGCATTTTTTAAATTTGGGGGCTAATTTAGAGGTGAAGTTTTTTTGACTTATTAGACAAGTAGTAAGTGCGTTTGTATACTATTTGTCCTACTTTCAGTTCCACATGCCTCTTTCTCAAATTATAATACTTTCTCATTTCTTTGGTGGGCAACTATTAAGTGTTTGCGCACCTTTTGAAAAATAGCATCGAGTTCTTGCAATTTTTTTACTAAAAGCTTGTGGATCTTCAATAGATATTTGATCCCTCGGACATGGTGGATCTGAGACGTTTGTAAAGAGCTCCGTCTACGATGAATTCTCTGCCCATGAACTAAGAAATATGGGGTAAATTTAGTCGTGTCGTTAACGGCTGTATTTAGTGCACATTGCAGTTCGACAAGGTGTTCATCCCATTTTTTGTGTTCTGATTTTACGTAGCAAGAGATCGCATGAACGACATCATAATAGCTCGTTCAGCTTGATTAGTTTGAGGATGGTATCTGGGATTGTAGTAAACATTAGGCACATTGTACTTGGTCAATAATTGCCTAAACTGAGTGCTAACGAATTGAGGGCCATTATCCATAAAGATGGTCTTGCATACTCCATGCACTAAGAAAACATATTTTTCAATGGAATCTGGCTATAGGCCATGCCTGTTGCTGACCGTATAGGTTGCAACAAAACATATTTGCTAAAATAGTCCGAAACAACAATTAAATATACATTTCTATTTCTAGAGCTGGGAAAAGGTCCTAATAGGTCACAACTGATAGCCTCAAACGGCTTATTTACTTTCTTTGGGTTACCCATGAGACCAGGGCGAGCTGTGTTCACAGGTTTGTATTCCTTGCAAGTCTCACATTTGCTAACATACTCTTTCACACTATCGAATAAACGTGGCCAAAAGTAATGTAAGGCTATTCTTTTTATGAGTCTTCAAATACCTAGATGTGCACTTGTAGGAAGATCGTGGCACTTTCTTAAAATCTCTAACCTATCTTCTTCGGGTACTACTAACTTCCAATCGAATTCGCAAGTTAAATTTGTATTTATTTTTTGAATATCTGTATAGTTTTCCATTCTTTAAAGTAAAGTTAGGATAATGTCTTGGGTTTTTCTCAACACATTTCACTAAGTGACGGTACCAAGGGTCCCTAACGGAGTCAATTTCAATAGAATCTACCTTTATCCTTGATAGCGCATCCGGTAAAGCCATTTCTTTGCCGTGCCTATGAGTTATTTTAAAATTAAATTGACTTAAGCGCATGCTCCATCGAGCCAAACGTCCAGTTGGATTTTTAAGTTTATAAAACCACAGTAGGTAAGCGTGATCAGTGACCACTGTGCATTCCTGACCCTCTACATATTGTCTAAATTGTTCTAATGCAAAAATTACCGCTAAGAGTTCCCTCTCGGTAGTGCTATAATTAATTTCATTCTTATTTAACGTTCTACTACAATAAGCCACTGGATGTTCTATGCCGTCATGTGTTTGTCGTAAGTACGGCTGCCACTGAATAGGCCGAAGCATCACTTAGAATACTAAAAGGAAGGTTGTAGTCAGGCATCTTCAAGATAGGTGCTGAAACTAAGGCTGATTTAAGTTGATTAAAGGATTCGTCTGCCTCGGGCTCCCAAATGAAATCGACATTCTTACGTGTTAATTTGCAAAGAGGTTTAGTAATTTTGAAAAATTATTAATGAACCTTCTATACCAGCCAGCCATACTAGGAATCTTTTCACTTCCTTGGCTGTAGTGGGAGTGGGGTAATTAAGTATCACTTCCACTTTGCTGGGGTCGGTCCTTAGGCCATGTTTATCTACCAAATAACCTAAGTATTTAAGTTCCTTCTTACAGAAGTGGGATTTTTTCATGTTGATAGTCAACCCAGCTTCATGGAGGCGTTCATATACCTTATTTAATAGATCAACATGCTCCTCAATGAGCTATTCACTATCACTATATCATCTTGGAAACAGAAGACTTTGTTGTCGAATTCTGGGCCGAATAGACGGTCCATTAGTCTTTGCATGCTGGCCGAAAGCACCTACTAGACCAAAACACATTACATTAATTGAAGAGTCCTCTCCGCGGAACAGTGAAAGCGGTTTTTCAGCGGATGATGGAGAATCATAGGGGATTTGCCAATAGGCGGCACTAAGGTCGATGGATGACAAAAATCTAGCATTATTCAGGTGGTCTAATATCTGATTGATATACGGCAAGGGATATGCATCGGGTTTAGAGACTGCGTTAAGTTTTTCTAGAGTCTAGGCAAAGTCTGAGTTCGCCATTTGCCTTTTCTACCATAACTACTGGTGAGTTCCAAGCTGATTGTGAAGGGGAAACTACACCAAGCTCAAGCCTTGCTATCGAGTTCCTTTTCTAAAGCTTGTTGCTTAATAGGAGACAGGGGGGTAGTACCTCTGTTTGATGGGATTGTGTTCCCCCGTGTCTATCTTGTGGTGTACAAGATTTGTCCTGCCTAGTCCTACTTTTTCGGTATTGATTAACTCGAATTTTTCAATTATTCTGTCCAAAATACTTTTTTTTGTGATCAGACAAGTCATCATAATGTTCTAAACCCATTATTACCCGATAACGAATTAATATAATAGTCCAGATCTAAATTGTTTTGAGAAATGTTAAGTGTTATTAAGTTTTCGTTTAATTTAAATAAATGCCAAAAATCTATCCCTAAAATAACTGGTGTAGTGATTCTAGGAACGACGTAAAATCTGATTACCTTCACTAAAGAGTTGTAAACAACCGGTAAATACATACAGCCTAAGCAACATACCTCAGTGCCATCAGCTGTTTTAATTCTTTGCTCTGATTTAAATTTATTTAATTGAAAGCCTAGATCGCTGAATATAACGTGGGAGTTCTTGCCAAGAATTGAGCAAGAAGCGCCAGTATCAAGAAGACCAATTACTTTTAAGTTTAAGATTTTAGTTTCTAAGAAAGGTCTAATATCTTTTTTATCTTTTTGAAAGAGAACTTCACCCTTTTTTGAGTTTGAAGGGGACCTTTCGTGTGTTAAGCTACGAGTGGAGTTCTCACTAATTAGTTTTTTGACATACCTAAACTCCTGCAATTTGGGCATTCAGGTCTCTTAACTCCCTTTTTGCCACATTTAAAACACATAACTTCCCTTGACTGCTTACAGTCTCGAGTGAAGTGACTATTACTGTTACAACGCATACACAACCTCTCACGTACCGGGATGGTGCTAGGGGACATCGCCGAGATTTGGTTCGGATATTTAGTTACATTCTTAGTTTTTCTAGACTGACAGTCGTCTAAGTTAGGTTCAGAAAACTTTTCTGCTCGTACCCGAGCCAATTCCAAGCGTTTACCTAATTGTTTTAATTGGTCAATTGAGATAATGTCATGAAGCGCCAGTTCTTTCATATAATCAGGGCGGATATTATGCATCAAAATTTCTAGTTGTTCTGTAGGCGACATGGGGAAAGTTAACCTAGAAAACATGCCCTGCATGGTAGAAATATAGCTAACAATTGTTTCATGTTTTGCTGCGTACGTTGCCTTATTTCATTTTTTAATCTGTAGTCTAAATCGGGGATGTCAAAATCTTCTTTAAGTTGTGCTATTAAGTCTGCATAAGACTTGAAATTATTTTTATTACATCTGAACCACGCTAAAGCAGAATCCTCTAATAGGTCGAAAAAGGCAGACAGCATGCGGGAATGTGGAATTTCCCGTGCCTGTCTTAATTCTTCAAGTCTTCTAAAAAATTCTAACACATGTGGTACCATTAAATTTCAAATTAAATGAGTTTAAATTAATTTGTTTCTCCTTTAACACTACTAATTTCTCACCACCATACTTCTCTTCCTTTCCATCAACTACAGGCTGTCCCTCATTCATATAGTTATCTTGCACGTCTTCTTTCATGTTTCTAACTGGGGTGCATTTCGGTGTAATGACTTTGATGGACTCTTCGTCAGAACTACTCTCCTCCTCTGGTTCTATTTGTGCCAAGATGCGAATCAGTCTCTGACGCAGGTCAGTGAGAGAAGAATTGTCGAAGCCTGAGCGAGCCAGCCTATCAATGAGGTAGTTAGCCCTAACCGAAACCCTTACAACCAGATTCCTATCATGAACGAGATCACCTGAGGACAACAGAGTCTCCAATTCTGCGACTTTTGGAGTGCAGGCTTTCAGTTCCGCAGCGGCGCGTGGTGACTTTTGGGGTACACATTTAATACTTCCACGTCGCGACAGCTTGAAGACCTGCCTCAGTGCTTTCCGGAGAGCGTCGACTGTTTCCTCTTGAGCTGTGGAAATGCCAAGAATATCGAGTTCAAATCTGATCTCATCTTTTCTTAAATAGTCTATGTATTTGTGAATTGAAGACATTTTTTTTTTTTTTTTTTTTTAAAGTTTAGTGAAACTATTGGTGTTGTGATTAATTACTTTAACGAATCTCCAAATAAGGTAATTAAATTAGGTAACTAAGGATAAAAAAATGGTTATTTTTAAACAATTAAATCTTAAAACTGAAAGCTAATAAAACCAATTCAATTCAGAAACAAATAGTGATTACAGCTGTGACTAAGTGGGATGTATAAGTATCGAATAATGCTGAAAAGTACACAGAATAGGCACATTAATTAAAAACTTTTAAGATGCTTGAAAAGCTTTCTTCTACTTACTACTGGCTTACATATATCTTAGGAAGTGCTACAAATGTAAAAAAAGGATTAAAAGTGCCAGATAAGGGCTTAATAACACTTAAATGGTTAAGAATAAGTTTCAAGTATCTTACTAAAACTTAACAGAGTTTTAATATGTTTAAGACTGACAAAACTTATAAGAAAAGATGGCTTAAAAATCAACAGGCTTATTATAAAAATTTAAGAATGTTATGAGAAATCGAAAAATGTTTATTAGAGATTTCAACAGCTAAGAATTATTTAAGAACGACTTTTAAATCACTGTTGAAGGCTCAAAAAAAATAATTAAAAAAGCTTAGTAGTAACTTTAAGTAGGCCCAAAATAATTTAAAAGGCTTAATATAGGTAGTTGTAAAAAAGGCTTAATATAGGTAGTTGTAAAAAAGGCTTAAGATAGGTAATTTTTAAAAAGGGCTTAAGAAAGGTAATTTTTAAAAAGGCTTAAGAAAGGTAATTTTTAAAAAAGGCTTAAGAAAGGTAATTTTTTAAAAAGGCTTAAGAAAGGTAATTTTTAAAAAGGCTTATGAAAGGTAATTTTTAAAAAGGCTTAAGAAAGGTAATTTTTAAAAAGGCTTAAGAAAGGTAATTTTTAAAAAGGCTTAAGATCAGATAGGTCGGTTAGTTTAAACCATGCAGGTTTTCCGGACCGATATCATCATGTGAAGCCCAAAAAATGGTTATGCCTCCTTCACACACCACCAAATTAAGTCTTGCCCCACGTTGGGCGCCAATTTGTAACCCCTTTTTCTGGGCTACCTCACCGGCCACTCAGCCCCAGAGCGAGAGACTATGATCCCAGGGCGCCTTTATTTGGTGTGTGAAGGAAAACACTTTATTGCCTTTTTAATTAATTTAATCTTAAGCCTTTACAATATAATCCGGAATACAAGTTGAACGCTTAAATTAAGTACATATTATATCTACACAATGGTTGATTTTTATATGACAAATACTAAATTAAATTAAGATTAAGGGTCTTAAGTATGGATCCAGCTGGCGGGAATTACGACTCTGCTATTGCATGTTATTGTGAGAATGCCTGTCTCACCTAGCTCAACCGTAACTCTGTGTTAGGTTTAAAAGATTGTTCTAGGTAAGTATGGGACTTAACTTATGATTGAGGTAACGCGACGCAGCCCTCCGGAAGCTAGTCCTTGGCAGGTCCAGAGCTGTCGTGCCAGGTACTCTGTTGTCCTCCAGCGTGGCCTGTTGGTTCTATCCTTGGAAGCTCCCGTCGACTATGTAGCCCTCAACGAATCTAACTGGTCTCGGTTCTTGCCGGTACATAGGGCCCTATAACAACGATTTCACAATATGAAGGACGCCCTACAGAAGGATTCCTTGGATTATTCCTTTTATGGAATAAGAAAATATTGAGTAGGTACTTACCCAAAACGGGGAACGACAGCAAACACTTATTTTTGTTAAGATTAAGACGACGAATCGAAATGTTTCACCTCAAAACTTATGCAGCACACACTCAAGGTTAAGACTCACAAATAGGTCAAGAGAGGAGTCTTCTAGAATTAAAATTTTGAATGTGTCCTTCGCGAGGCTCCGTCACTCCTATTTATTGCTTAAAAGGTCTGGAATGTTCTTTCTATTCAAAAAAAACTCACATCCGCCCAAAGTTGACCTTTAAACAACCTTGTTAAGCTAATTGTTCTAGAATTTCTATTTGTATTTTGTTGCTTTTCAACTCATGACATAAGAAAGAAATAGATGATGCAACGATACAGTGTCGCCTTACTAGCGGCGAGAAGATTAACTAATTTACAGGAAATTGAATGCATTCTGAATACCATATTTGGGAAGTACATCGACTATCCGGTAGATGGCGTGCTGATGATGATGAAATGTAGATTTTAAATTCAAAGGAACTAAATTAGAAATGTCCTAAAGGTTACTGAAAAATAGGTCTTTGTTACAAAGTTATTAAAATAAATATAATTCTGCCCTAACTGCCAAGATATAGTAGACGATATTTTTTATTTGTGAGTCAGTAGCGACATCTATGCGTGAGTGGAAGACGTAAATCTTGTTAAAAGATGTTTTCCTATGCATTGCGGACATTAGACAACAGAGGTCATCCGTACATATTGATTTAGCGCTTTGGTTTGGAAATACGGAGACAGAAGGCGCTGAATAGGGTAATTAGTGTTCTTGAGAAGTCTGCTTAGATGGCGTTATTCTTGAAATAGTAATTATTTTGTACAATTATTTTTAATTGTTACACAGTTATTGAAAATATTACTATCGCTGTCTCTGCCATAAGCACCAACATCTACAGCTATAAAACGGTAGTCAGAATCGACTACTGCTAATAGTACAACAGAGAAGAATTTTTATTGTTATGAAAGGCAGATCCACTATGCAGAGGAGAAATCAAACGAATATGTTTCCCATCCACTGAACCTACGCAATGAGGAAAATTTGTTCTTTTATAATAATTTTCAGCTATTTCTAGCCAACGTTCTTTTGAAGATGGTGGTTTCATTTCCAAATGTTGAAAAACTTCCCATATGGCTGTACATGTTTCCTTAACTACGGCTGATACGGTCCTGCTTCCAATTAAATATTCAAAGTGTAACTCTTCAAAATTTATCCCAGTTGCCAGGAACCTGCAAAAAAAGAGATTTAAAATAATGTTAATTAATATAATTATATTTCAGGTGCTGAGGCGAAGAAAAAATAGACGCACATAAGAGACTACTTTCGAAGAGACTTCCAAAAAAATAAAAATGCTCCCTCAGGCAGTGCCGCTAAAAAGGCTAAAAAATATGTTTATGCAGATCTGCTATATTTTCTTATACCAGTCTTTGATTAAAGAAATACCGAAGGAAACTATCAATCCAATGATTTACACGATAATACTTCACGCGAATCTGGAACCCAACAAGAACACAGCGTAGAACAAGTGGACACAAATATATTACAACCTCCATCACCTATATCAACTACATGTGTAAATAGTTTAAAACGAAACAAAAAAGATATCCCCTCCCAAATACTCTGTATCCTTCATCAAAACCAACAGAAAGCCAATCAGAAACGACACGAAGTAGAAGACGATGACATGAAATTTTTATTAAGCTTTAGAACACATATGAAGCATATGAATGAAAATCAAAAAATTGATTTTAAATTGGGAATGCTGCAGTTGGTAAAAAAAATTAACACTGAGTACAATTCATCTCCATCTTCTTCACTGAGTTATGATAACTATAGTCAACGTTCAGTAACGCCAGCATATATTTATATACCAGAAACTTCACCTAATATGTTATATCAAACGCAAACTCCGTTGCCAATGTTTAGTTCTTCTTCTTCGCAAAATAAAACCACGAATTATCAACCTGCCCCAAACAATTCCATAGTTATTATTAACTCTATTACACATTTGCCACCGCGTCATGTCTACACACCTTTCCATGGTGATAATCTTCTACATGCCGAGGATGCCGAAGCAGCAACTTATTTAGTACAATCTCAAGAACAAGGAGATAATTAACAAATACCTAAAACTTTAAGCATTAAATAAGACTGTTGATTGTTTTTTTTAATAAGTACAAATAGTAAAAATAAAGATAACTTACCTCAAGGTTATTGTTAGTTTTTCTTCCGTACCCAAAGATAATCTCATGCAGGTATTTTGTTTTATTAATTTATCACGTATGCCATTATGAAGTTCATCAAAAGAACTTATTGACATCCTGTAGAAATCAAAGAATTTCTCTGGGTGTGCTCGTAACTTAGCTCTTTTCAAATAATACGGACTCTCATAGATTCTACGCGTATTTAGTGGATGTATCCAATACCGACGACGCTTCTTTTTCTTATTTACTAATAACAGAAATGCAATTGCTAATAAATCGTCGTCCTCCATCGTCGTGCGTTCGCCACGCTATCACTATCTGTACTGACGTGGATACATTCCGAATGAAAAAAAACGAACGTTTGCGCTAGTCTCACGGAATTCAAATTCGAAATTACATTATACGGAAAACGTATTTATGCGGCCAGCCTAAGGCGGAACGCCCGTCACACGCGGCGCGGGCGACGGAGGTACGCTCGCGTGTCCGTGCGATGGAGCACGCGAGCGGAGATGTTTCTAGAAAATCAGTGAGCGCCGCTGCGTTATCCGTGTCGCACGCGCCGTGCTTGTACAATCAAGTTGATAAACATGAGTGATATTCTTAAGTAAATAACACACTTAAAAATTTCATCTCGTGTTCAGGCGGGACTCGAACCCACACCTTCCACTTAAGAATAAATCGCATAAGATTGCTATAAAATATCAACTATTGATTAAGCAGTCTCATCTTAACTGGTGGTCAAAATATTTGTAATAATATTTCCACTGGATATTGTAAATATACCTACAATATTGATGAGACTATCGACAGCTCATGTCGAATCAAGCACTTACAAATTTCGTCGACTTAGTAAACGCGTTCAGTGGTATAATTGGTAGTACATTCACCCGGATTGTGGAAGGTGTGGGTTCGAGTCCCGCCTGAACACGAGATGAAATTTTTAAGTGTGTTATTTACTTAAGAATAAATCGCATAAGATTGCTATAAAATATCAACTATTGATTAAGCAGTCTCATCTTAACTGGTGGTCAAATATTTGTAATAATATTTCCACTGGATATTGTAAATATACCTACAATATTGATGAGACTATCGACAGCTCATGTCGAATCAAGCACTTACAAATTTCGTCGACTTAGTAAATGCGTTCAGTGGTATAATTGGTAGTACATTCACCCGGATTGTGGAAGGTGTGGGTTCGAGTCCCGCCTGAACACGAGATGAAATTTTTAAGTGTGTTATTTACTTAAGAATAAATCGCATAAGATTGCTATAAAATATCAACTAATGAGTGATATTGATACGGAACGTGTTATTTTAGAAGTGCAATGTCGCCCCGCTTTATGGGATCTGTCTAACAACTTGTATAAAGAGAGGGATGCGCGTCAAGCTGCATGGCTCGAGATTTGTAAAGAATTATACGAAAATTATGAGGACTTCAGTGACGCAGAAAAAAAGTCAACAGGTAAATTCTTACTTTTTATTATGACTTTATAAATTTATTTACTACATAATTATTTACTTCTTTCATTTATTAAGGTGGGTACAGACTATATAACATAACATGTTATACGACATTGCTATATAACAAGTTTCAGATAAAGTGGACACTGAATGATATAAAACATGTTAAAATAACATGTAACGTATTGTGACCTCTTCACGAGCAAATTTTTTTTTAACTTAAGTAAATAATCAATAAATACAGCGCGATCATGCCACAATACCTTACCGTTTGTGGCAAAGTAATCAGCGAACTGATCTCGTATTGTATACGAGTTTCTTTGAACTAGCCCAAATCCATTTGTGATATCGCGGATATGCCGGGGTGTTATGACAACATCGCTGATATTACCGAGTCCGTCTCTTTTTCGTACAAAATTATGCATTATACAAATTGCTTTTATGAAACAACTCGTGCGCCGACTGCCCAGTCCACCCGCCCGCCTGTTCTGGAGCCAGTTGCCTCCACATCGTGGGCAGTGGATACCCTTTTGACATGCCATCCGGCACGCCCTGCAACGAAGGATGGCAGACGGTTGGCCGGAAGTCCAAATCGTCCCAAAAGGCGAAGCAGCCCGCCTCTTCCGAGCAGGCCGGGCTGACCGGCGGGAAGAGGGCAAAGAAGAGCCGAAAGAAGAGGAAAAAAGCGGCCTCCTCCTCTCCAGTGCAGAACGAGGCGCGTTCGCTGGCGACGCCCAAGTCTTCGGCCGTCGTCATCACCTTGACGACAGAGGCAGAGAAGAAAGGGGAGACCTACTCATCCCTCCTCCTCAAGGCCCGCCAGGCCATCGGCGACGCGCAGTCCATGGGCCTGCCACTACGGTGCACACAATGACGGGAGCTCACAAATTCGAGCTCCCCGGGGCCACAAGCGGCCCAGCAGCGGATTGCCTCGCGGGAAGATTACGCCGAGGCGGTGGCAGTGGCGGGGCCCGGGGGGGGGGGGGGGCAACGTAAGTCCCGCCCAGCT
>CM032482.1:18860679-18889145 GCA_019059595.1 Marasmia exigua
TGGGGCAATTGTTCTGAGAAGGATGTACTGCGTATCTTTAGAGCACAGAAACGCTGCATTAGGTCGATGTTCCGGCTTAAATCTGATGAGTCTTGCAAGCCATTCTTTTTAAAACATGGTATTTTGCCTCTTCCATGTGTATATATTCTTGAGAGTGCGACATTTATAAAAGCGAATCTACACAAATTTCAATTTAGAACTCGGGAAAGGCAAAAGGGCAAGCTATGCTCTGTTTTCAGTAAGACCACCTTATTTAGTAAATCTTTATTTTGCATGGCTCCCCGCATCTTCAACCAGATTCCAAAGGTCATTAGGGATGTAAATGACATTTATATATTTAAAAAACGACTATCTGACTACCTAATTAAAAAATGTTATTATTCTGTTAAAGACTTCTTTTTTGACAAAAATACAATATAATAAGTATGACATTAAAATTTTATTCAATTTAATATTGCATGATTTAATTTAATAATTCAATTGTTTGGTTATGTACCTATGTTAATTTTACTACTGATGTGTTTTAATTTATTATAGAGTTTAAGTCAAAATATTTTGTACGCCTTAAGAGGCAGGTCACAGTAGCTCTTTAAGAATAATCTATGTAACATCTCCTACACCTGTGTTCCACAATAAAGATTATGATTATGATTATGATTATGATTATAGTTATTGTATATAAGCGAATTCACGAGCGACATACAATACGTCAAAGGTAACGATAACGCAGTTGCTGACGCCTTATCCCGAGTAGTGGAGACCATTGTTTGTCCGACGGCGATAGACTTCGACGAAGTCGCCCGGGCACAGGAAGCGGACGATAAGCTAGTAGGAATGTTGACCAAGCCTCAAGGTAATGTAGTGCTTAAGAAAATACAGTCTCCATTGTATGCAATAGTATGATTTATTGTGAGACTTTAGAGAACCGGGTGAGAACCTACCTACCGCATCAGTTCAGGAAAGTAGCGTTTGATGTAGTGCACAGTAATAACCACCCGGGAATTAGGACAACGCGTAAAATGGTCGCAAGTAGGTATTTTTGGCCGGGTATGAATAAGGATATAAGCGTGTGGGCCCAAGCGTGTATACACTGTCAAAAGGTGAAAACGCATAGGCACACGGTATCAAAATTAGGCACTTTTCCGCTCGCAGAGCGATTCGATCATCTACATGTGGACATTGTGGGTCCTTTACCAACTACATAAAAATGGTATAGGTATTTAGTTACAATGATTGATAGACATACTAGCTGGCCTGAAGCTGTCGCAGTTTACGATATTACGGCCGAGACCGTCGCGAAAGTAATTTTTGAAAACTGGATTTGCCGTTTTGGATGCCCAAGTAAGTTAACAAGTGATCAGGGAAGGCAGTTTGAGAGTGACTTATTTAATAAATTAATGAAAACGTGAGGCGTATACAGAATCCGCACTACAGCGTACCATCCCCAAAGTAACGGAAAGGTAGAAAGGTTTCACCGTTCTCTGAAGGCCGCTTTGAAAGCCCGATTGTTGCAAAACGGAAATGGGTCGATGAATTGCCCTCAGTCATGCTGGGCCTACGTGCAGCGTGTCGTAGCGACAGCGGCGTCAGCGCAGCGGAGATGGTTCTAGGGCAAGCGTTACGCTTACCAGGGGATTTTCATACCGATCGCTCGGATGTCGAATTAGCAGATGAAACGTACGTGAGTAAATTGCGTCAGACCATTCAAAGTCTACGGCCTCAGACGCGAGATAATAGCTACCTGGTAAATAAGGTTATAATAAGTATAATAATTTATTTTATAGGAAGGTTATTCAGTTTTTAAGGCCTTCATGGCTATAAATATAAAAAAAAATATGATTATCAGATGTTACCATTTAATTATTTTAAATTATAGAAGTAAATGTGGATCCACAAAAAGCGTACCCAGTGGAGGCTTCTCCATCTCTAAGGGATATCACATCCCCAAAATCACCTTCTGATGGTTAGTACTTCACAATAAGTAGGTACTTAACCGGTTCCGTGCGGTTGACACCCTAGAGGTGCCATGGATATTTTTTGTGAATGGCGGGTGGCACCCGAGAGGTGCAAAAATGTATTTTAGCAGAGTTTTACCGATAAAGTTTACCCCCTTTACTAAAGTGTCTTTATTTGTCTCATAGATTACGATTTCAGTGTTAGTTTCGGGATATTGCATGAAAACACACACAGGAGTTGTAAACCTTTTCAATACAAGGATCATTAGGTGTAGTATATTTAATTATCTGTTTTCATATGGCAATATAAGTTGGGCAACACTGTGAAAGACTTCCTGTGAACAATTTTTATTACACAATATGGCGTGCAAACAGAATACAGAGTGAATTCTAAATTTCGGCGTTTTAATTAACTTCCACGTCTTAGGACATAATATTTTGGCGACGAGGATGGGATAAATTTGTTACGGGAAAGCTCCCTGGTAATATTCAAGAACGGTTATGTGAAGAGCCCTTATCTAAGACTTCAAAGGAATTGTTAGAAATTGCTCTTACCAAGGAAGCTACATTAAAGGAAAGATGTGTAAACAATGTATCCGATGTGTAAATAAGTTCATAAGGTGCGGCAAAAATGTGAAAATAATAATATTAATAATTCGAAAAAAGATAAGGTATTGTTATGTGTTCATTGTGGAAAACCTAACCATAATTTTTCTAAATGTAAGTACAAGTCATATAAATGTAAATCTTGTGGGAAGATAGCCCATTTAGCAACCATTTGTAAGCACAAAATTAATAATTTGGAAACTGAGGAAACTGATTGTAATTCAATTGATATTTTTACTCTATTAGAGTACAAGGAAGAACCAAATTGTGTTTCTTATGTTTCACCTTTCATATTAAAATGTAAAATAAATTCAAAACCCTGCAATATGGAGCTCGATACGGGTGCAGCAGTGTCATGTATCCCTGAAAATGTTTATAAACAGTGTTTTAACAATTGCGAGTTATTGACAACTGATATAAAATTGAAAACTTATAATGGTAATTTGTTGAGCCCAGCAGGTAGAATTAATGTCAGCATGGAATTAAATGGCAGGAAACATAACTGTATGTTATTAGTAGTAAAAGGGGGTTGTAAAAATAATTTGTTTGGCCGTGACTTATTAAAGTTATTTAATTTAAAAATAAATAATTCATTAAATTCAGTGGAAATGTGTGATTTGCAAGGTATTTTGAAACAATATGAAGAAGTATTTAAAAAGGAGTTAGGTGTTATCAAAAATGAGAAAGTTAATTTAGAGCTAGAGGAAAATTGCAAGCCAATATTTATTAAGCCACGACCAATCCCATTTGCCTACAGAGAAAAAGTTAATGCTGAATTAATTAATTTAGAGAAAGAAGGGGTTATTACACAAATTTCTATTTCAGAATGGGGTACACCATTAGTTCCTGTTATAAAAGAAAACGGTCAATTACGTTTATGTGCCAATTATAAAATCACTGTTAATAAGCATTTAAAAGAGGTAAATCATCCACTGCCTAGAATTGAGGACATATTTACTGCCTTAGAGGGAGGACAGAAGTTTACTCGTTTAGATATGAGAAATGCTTTCAATCATTTAATTTTGGATGATAGTACTGATAACTTGTTATCTTGGTCCACACCAAAAGGAATTTTTAAATTAAATAGATTACCATATGGTACTAAGCCTGCTAGTTCAATTTTTCAGTCAAAAATGGAGAAAACGTTATTAGGGGCTAAAGGAGTAGTCAATTTCATAGATGACATAGTAGTTACAGGGTCAACGGATTTAGAACATCTTCAAAATTTAGCTGAGGTGTTAAGAAGGTTTAAAGAAGCAGGAATAAGATTAAATAAAGAGAAATGTGCATTTTTTCAGAAAGAGATCAAATATTTGGGTCATTTTATTTCAAAAGAGGGACTTAGGAAAGACATGTCAAAAGTTGATGCAATTACAAAATTCAAAAAAATTCAAAATTCAAATAATTCTTTATTTGCATAGGCTTGTACACAGCACTTACAAATCGTCATACATTTGAATGACTTAAAACTATTTATAAGTACTTATGTATAGTTGATATTTTATAGCAATCTTATGCGATTTATTCTTAAGTAAATAACACACTTAAAAATTTCATCTCGTGTTCAGGCGGGACTCGAACTCCACTCTCGGAACTCGTTATTTACTTATGTATAATTTACATGTTAATACATATATATGTTGATACATAAAATATACTAAAGAAATAAATAAACATAATGCGATTCTACCACCGGCTCGGAAAGTTGTTTCTGGTCGAGAAGATCCGGCAAGAAACTCGCCAGTTACTCTTTTTAATCGCCGACTTTTTTACAATGGTTTATTATCTCCATACCAAGTCATACAGTCTAATGCAACACAAAATAGAATGAAGCAAATTAAAAGCTAAATATGAGGTAAACCGAAGCGGACCAGTCCCCAAAGGTGGCACCTGTTCACAAGTATGACGTATGTGTCAGCGCATGACTACTTAGGTTCTCCTCATAGGTCACAAAGAGTAGTAGTTACTTAATCTAATACCTATAAACTGCAGGACGAGGTGTACAATAGTAGGTGGTTAGCATCTTGTCAATTATTGAATAATCAATATAAATCAATTTTATACAGTAATAAATGCTGCTAAGCCAAATTTATTAAAATTCAGTAATTATATAATATTAATGATTTTTGTTAATATATATGAAAATGTTACAAGTGTGCAGGCATGGAGGTCATTATGTCCATGAATCCTTATCATTTAAGTAGTCTACAATTTTATAGTATCCTTTACTCATTAAACAGGCTTTCACGTGAGATTTAAATTTATGCGTTGGTAACTCAATAACATTTTGTGGCAACTTATTGTACATTTTAATACTTAGACCAACAAATAAATTATTAATTTTTTGAAGTTTCAGATTTGGAATCGCGAGCTTGTGTTTATTTTTAGTGTTAAAACCATGACAATCAGATTTTTTCGAAAAAATATCCAAGTTCTTTCGCACGTACAAAATACAGTCTAAAATGTATTGAGAAGCTACGGTTAAGATGTTAATGCTCTTAAAAGCACCAGAACCAAAAATGTATCTGAGACCAGGTCATGGCTAGGTATGGTCAATTATTATTTAAAGTTCATTCCTAACATTTCTATAATATTGAAGCCAATTTATAATTTGTTACAGAAAAATAGTACTTAAATTCATTTGGTCCAAAGAATGTAAAGAAAGTTTTAATACTATAAAAAGAGAGATTGCATCTGATAAAATATTAGTTCATTTTAATAGAGATTTTCCTTTAAGATTGGCATGTGATGCATCAAATAATGGAATAGGTGCGGTACTAAGTCATGTTTTACCAAACGGAGAAGAGAGACCTATTACTTTTATTTCTAGGGTATACAGTAAAGCAGAAAAGGGCTATTCTATGATTCACAAAGAGGCATTAGCTATTTATTGGCCTGTGAGTAAATTGTATCAATATCTAGTAGGTACAAAGTTTGAAATTTTGTCAGATCACAAGCCATTACAAGCCTTGTTTGGGGAATATAAAAGCCTGCCACAGATGGCAGCAGGTAGGTTACAAAGATGGTCATTGTATTTAGCAGATTAAATCTGCTATAATTTAAATTTTAAATTATACCTTTTTTCACATTAAAGGCACTGATAATGCCATTGCAGACTGTATGTCAAGATTACCATTACCTATTCTTGAAGAAAAGGATAAAGGCAAGTTGTAATGGTACATTTCTCCTCCCTGGGGTTCTTGCGAGCGTCGGCACAAGATGCCCCAGCCAGGATAAACTTGTGCAGCGTAGCGGCAGTAGGCAGAGCATGAGAGGGTAAGGGATCATAGGTTCGGTGGCTCAGACATTGATGGGTGATTATATTGTTGGGCGCCGTAAGTACCGGTTCAAACACTGGTATAAATCAAAGTAACAAGGATATTAAAATATGAGACCCACATAGAAAGGATCATAAAAGAAAAGCATAATTATTAGAAATCCCCCATCAATCGAAACAAAGGCATCCAATGAATGTGCAAAGTTAATACGTTTGACAGTATTTATTCATTATGCTACGCAGCAGGTATAAAAGTTAACATTTTTATGTTATTACAGATATGAAATTTTATAAAACACGGACAAGGTTAAATTTGCCCAATAATACACTACTCGGCACATGTTTGTTCACAGATTACAAATTGTGGCAAATAAGTATTTTAACAAGGTACATCTCAATTAAATTAAGTAAGCTAGTACATGAACTAAGCTGAACCGACAAGTTTTAAAAATAAGACTTAAGTTTAGGTTGCCCAATATTTCACTATTAGGGCCGATGGAAGTCACCGACCACAATGGGCAGCTAACCACTTTATTTATACACATAGATAAATTATTATCTAAATAAACAAATATAGATAGTGTAGACACGCTAAAATCTATATGAACATAAACCACTATGGTTAGTGTGTCCTGTCCGGAATGAACAGAATCAAAACACTGAAATTAGGGTCATAAGAGGATGACCAATCCTTAAGGTGGAGTGGGGTTACACACAACCCAGAGCGACCTGAGCTGCGAGGTGGGAGACTGACCCGCGTCTCAGCCGGAGAGTCTCATTGACCAGGCCTAGCCTCTGAAACCCACCGACCTTCAAGTCGAGGATCAGCCCGCCATCCAACACACTGACCGCTTCAAGCTGCATGCAACCACACACCACAAATAGTTCTCACTAAATTTACATATATTTAGGCACAAGTAAAATTAAGGTAGTGATACAAAGTTAACG
Source organism: Marasmia exigua (assembly GCA_019059595.1). Classification (NCBI taxonomy): domain Eukaryota; kingdom Metazoa; phylum Arthropoda; class Insecta; order Lepidoptera; family Crambidae; genus Marasmia; species Marasmia exigua. The sequence goes on from CM032482.1 coordinate 18,867,466, forward strand.
GAGCTGACAGTAGAACACATCAAACTTCCAAAGAGAGCTAAATTTATAAAAGAAAGAGAAAAAGGTGGGCGTTGGACTGTGCCACAGAAAGAAGTAACGATGTGGAATGTCTATCCACAGGAACAGATCATAAGGGGGAAAATCCCGCTGGTCGATAAAGGTTAGGACATCATACCTGTAGCTACGAGTGTGACTAGACAAGGGTTACTTATCGAAACGCCTCAGATCACGTCCGTCACGTCGAAACGTCATCATCCGCTCCAGCATAGCAATGAGGTGTCCAGCGGCAGCCGGCCTAGACCTGAATCTTGTACATAGGACCTGGAGTCTTTTACCTGGGACCTGGAGTCTTTTTCCTGGGACCTGGAGCCCTAGAACATTGAAACATTCACATGTGAGAATAGGTTACTCCAATGTTTTAAACTACACGTGTCCTCTTCCGAACGGAATAGTACGAAAAACAATTCGACCTTACCCAAAAGGGGATTTTCAGCGTCAACACATCACACGGTTGACGAGACACATTTCCAACATCGACACAGTCCTGAAAAATATAAACGTTATTGACCACGCGACTTGCAAAAATGCCGGTATCGACAAACACCGATTGGTTAACAAAATTATACATACCAACAGTCGCCCAGAACAAAATAAACGTTATTTGGTCATTCTAATCGACCGATTACAAAAGTTCCACCAATATAACGTGGAGTACAAGAGAAAATATCACACCGGCGCAAACGCCATTCTGGTGAAAAAAGTCGTGTGTCCTCAATGACCATAGACAAGTTTTCCCTCTAAATACTTGTCAATGGAACACTGCATATTGACAACCACTTACAATATCAAAAAGAAATCTTTCCACCGCTCAACTCACTAACGGAGATGAGGGTTTCAACAGATAAACCGAAAAAATACCAAAGAAGTACATCCAGTGGAGGATAATACTTATTATCACATGACATCAGTTAAGATGACAGCAGCAAGCCCCTTTCGGGCGCAACAAAAACAAAACGCTCGCGAAACGAAACGTTCACCTAAGCAACTGTCACACTGACAGCGACTGACAAACAGTCTTACAATTAACAACAAAACAATACGGGTTTTGTTAGATTAAAACCGAGATATCTTATAAATTTAAATAATCCATCGTGTTAAAAATGGTGTCGTGAGGAGGTCCGACAAGCTAGCATAATGGAATAAGTATGCCATTTCTCTAAACACACAACGTAAGCCAAAAGAACGACAATATAGTTCGTCTAGTAAGTTGCTAAAAAAACACCAACTAAAACTATTCTATTTCCTAACTGTATTTATGTTTTAATGAATTATACTAATGGCCATGACTATTTACCTTAAATATTAGATTTATTATATAGGTAGAAAATCGGGTGTTACAGTACCGTCTTAGTTGGAAAGAAAATTTTTATTAAAAATGAAATTTTTAATAAAATTTTTCAAAAAGAGAGACGAAAGTTGCAGCACCGTCTTAATACTAAATATATTATGCTAAACTAGACCTAAAGGACACCTTGAGACTCGAAAAACACGCACAGGAGTTTGAGTCGAAATCAGGGATAACTTAAAATTATCTAGCAAAACGGATAGGACCATCTAGGGGCACCACCAATGTGGACTGAAACCCACAGGTACTAACCTACTAGTGAGCAGTGGAACATCCAACTTAACTCAAACGAACGTCCGGCTAAGCCGAGAACGTTGTGCTAAACGACACCCAGTATAGACGGGGGTAAAACACAAAGGCGAAGTATGAAAGCAGGGACTTCGTAAAACATGGCGTTAGGAGGGGAGAGTCCACCATCACATAACAGCACAAGAGGTGAAAACCAACGCAGGGCTCACCTATACTAAAGAGAGCATAAATCTAAATATAGACTTATACACTAAAGACGAAAGTGTCTCGGTCCCTATTACGACCTAAACACGAACAAAAAAGTAGTTTCTTACCTAACATGCAGTAATAAACTAACAATATAGCTAATAAGAGGCACCTTCAAGAATCAACATCATTTCCACGAACGATGAGATCTTTGATGTGAAAAGAACCTAAAGGTTTACCGTCCAGGGTCCTTAACGAGTAGACCACGTTACCCAATTTCTTGTCTACCACACACTTCTCAAACTTGGGAGACAATTTCGCCGAGAAATATTTGGAAGCGTTGGATAGCGGAAAGCATCTTTTATATATGATTTGCCCTTCTTTCAACTCCAAGGGACGCTTTCTCAAGTTGTAGTACTTCGCATTGCGGCGATACGCCTTCTTTAGATGACCACCAACGTCTTCAAACACCTTCTGGAGTTTAGGCAACCCAGACATAAAATGGTCAGAGTGGACAGTAACCTCCTGACCATCAAGAGGCTGATCAGAGTTATAAGTAGCACCATCAATTACCATTTCCCTACCATGATTTAAGAAAAAAGGGGTAAACTTAGTACCTTCGTGAACAGACGAATTGAGGGCACATTGGATTTCTTCAATGTTCTGATCCCATTTTCTATGATCAGAACGCACGTAAGAAGCAATAGCACGCACAATATCCCGATTAACACGTTCAGTTTGGTTCGTTTGGGGATGGTAACGAGGATTGTAGAAAATATGTGGGACACCGAAGGCACCCAACAGGTCTCTGAATTCCTTTGACGTAAACTGGGGGCCGTTGTCTGTGTACAGGATACGACACACGCCATGTACCAGAAAAACGCCCTTCATAAGGCATTTGCACACCGCTTTCGCCGTGGCATTTCGCAAAGGAAACAAGAGCACGTATTTACTAAAGTAGTCGGAGCAGTCGCCCCCGCGGGGATTGCCACCGGAGGCAAATGGGAATAAAAATTCTCAGTCGCCACCGGCGGTGACTGGGAAGTCATTGCCCCCACTTCAGTTTTGCTATACATTGCTTTCTCTCTTGCGAAGAATAAAATAATAAGGAAATTTATTCTAAACCTGCATCTATCTAATTAGATGATAACACTCAAATAAAGTTTTTAAACGGATATATAAAAATAATGTAAATATTATGAATAAACTCTTTTCAACCGACTTCAAAAAAGGAGGAGGTTCTCAATTCGACTGTATGTTGTTTTTTTTGTATGTATGTTACGCGATTACTCGGAGACGCCCGGACTGATTCGAGAAATTCTTTTTTTGTTTGAAAGGATATACTTCCAAGGTGGTCCCATTGACACCAAGTCAGGATCTGATGATGGGATCCCAGAAAAATCGAGGGCAACCCTCAAATTTTATAGGGACGCATAATGTGTTTTATTGATTTCTAAAATTATTAAAGTATTTGCGTCTGGTACTCATCATCTCATGTTGCTGAGCTGACCTAGAATGAAACATGTGAACCGACGATAAATTAAAATCTAATCCATGTTTTATACTTTGCCCCACCCGACTTAAAAATCATACTTTGCTCCGCCCGACTTTACAAACACGTGTTTGGTGTAAAGCAAATATTATTTCTTACTTTTTAGTTTCATTTTTTTTGAGGCGGTTTTTGTTTTTTGTTGTTATTAAAACAGATAACTAGAGTGTGTTTAGCATAATTAATTAAGAAAACTATTTAAAAACACCTTTAAATCACATATATATTTAGTTACGTTACTCATATTATGTAGTAGTCATCAATCATTCGGTCAATCATATTATGTAGTATTCTTTCTTAGTTATTCTTTTGACCTTGACATACTTTACCGAGATAAAAAATAAATAGCGACCTTAATGGAAACGACATAAAGTCTAAATCAGCATGCATGGTGTTACATAAAACGGGTTCAGCGATAAGAAAAACAATGGATATTCATCCCCTCAACTAACAAAGCCACTTGGGTAAAATGAATAGGAACTTTATAAAAAACGACATAAAGTGTAATTTAGCATGTATGGCGTAATTTTTTTATGACACTTGTTGCTTTGTGTTTCAAAAGCAAAATAAGTCGTATTTGCATTAGTGTTATCTTAAATCATGTTAGAACAAGGCGCATCTTCTAGTTCTGGTCAAAGTGACCTTGTGTATATAAAAAGGCGGCATGGAACAATAATTTTACGTGCGGGTCACCAATATTGTTTAAAAAGAAAAAACAAAAATGGCTCGGAGACATGGGAGTGCACTAACAGAAAGAAAAAGTGCAAAGGACTTATAAAAATAGCAGTAAGTAAAGTTATTTTTTAAAATATGGGTAGTTTTTACCAATGCCGCCATTTTATTTATTCTTCCTAGGTGGCACCATCGGCAAATACCTGTGGTAGAATTTTATCTACTTATATGTGTTATATGTACTATAATTGGTTTAGTCTATTGTATTGATGTATTAATTATGTGTCTACTTCTTTTGTGATTTTTGACCTTTCATATTATTAACTAAGTATTTTGTGGTCTACATGAATAAAGATATTTTAATTTAACATTTTTAACGACCCGTTTAGCGTAATGTTCAAGAGCGTCGTTTGAAACATAAGGATTGCAGGTTTAATTTCCGTACTAACACTGGTGTTAACAAAACGGTATTTGTGTTGGGTCTGAGCGCTTGTTGGTACCTTCGTTGTATCTGGTTTCCATAACGCCAGTGATACAGCTACTGATCGTGCGTTGTCTCAGATTTATTAATTTATTATTGGAAGCCATTACATTACATTTTTCAAATTTTTAATTGCTAATAACAAGAAAATAATATGATGTTATTTGTTTTAGGACAAGTCAATCACATATGAAGGAAATCATTCGTGTTTACCCGATTTTAATAAAAATGACATAGAAGAGCGCCTTTATAAAGTCAAGCAAACATTGATTCAAAAAAAGTTTCCCGCCGTCCCTCAAACATTTAATTCCATGATTGCCACGTGCGAAAAAACAAACCAAGATGTATTAAATAAATTACCAAACTTTACAAGTGTCAAATCATCACTTTACAGATTTCGCAATAAAGCAGCGGGTCTAGATAAACTATATTGTAAAGAAGCGGGAGAAGTCCAAATTCCATCACAGTATCAAGATTTTGTTTTGGCAGATTATGCTGAAAATGAGCTGAGAATCATAGTTTTTTGCTCTAAAACTGCAAAACATGCAATGACAGAGATCTCTGAATTTAGTAGCGATGGAACCTTCAAATCATGCACGAAGCCCTTCGCACAACTCTATTCTATCCACGGTGACTTAGGAAGTACAGTGAACAACACCAATATATTGCCACTGGTTTATGCTCTTATGAGTAGCAGAACAGAGAAATCTTACTTCATCTTATTCTCATTAATAAAATCGCAGATACCTGGGTGGAATCCAAAATCATATAAAACGGATTACGAAATAGCAGCAATGAATGCCATTAAATCGGTTTTTCCACCTGTGATAGTCCACGGCTGTTATTATCACTATAACAAAGCAGTGTGGGCTAAAGCTAAAGAACTCGGTATCACAAAATCCAATCATCCAACTAAAATACGAGAAGTACAGCTAAGCGCAGTACTTCCATTGTTGCCAGCAACTGAAATTATGAAAGGCTGGTCATACATTACACGCAAACCTTGTGAAGATGAAAATATAAAAAAATTCCGAACGTATATGGAAAGACAGTGGCTTAAAGAAGAGTTCATGAATGTATGGAGTGTATATGGTCAACAGCATCGAACTACAAATTATATAGAAGGTTGGCACAACAAGCTTAACCACGAAATTGGTACGAAACATCCGAACCTCGTGCATTTACTGAGTGTTTTGCGACAAGATTCTTCATATTCCAATGTTTGTAACAGCAGAATCAAACAAAAAAATCCGTTAAAACAAAGAAAGGCTGCACAGATATTTAGAGATGAATTCATACAAGAAATTCAACTCGAGTTTGTTCATGGAGAAATGACAGTGGGACATTTTCTCGAAACTTTAAGACACTAATTGTTACGATTCTTTCTGTGATTTATAATTATATATAATGGTTCATTAGGTATTTTCTAGATTTTGAGATTTTGTGTAATTTAATAATCGTAAATACTTTGATTAATCTGTGATAACAATGTATCTTAGTTTTAGTATCTCAAGTTCAAAAAAATTAGTAAGAATTGTTCAACGCATACTGCATAACAATTAAGCGAAAGATCGATGATAGTAACGTAACGGAATAAAAGTCTGATTTTATCTGTGATTGAATGGTGTAGGTACTAGAATATTTTTGTTTTAATAATTTTAATATTTATTTTTATCTTTAGCCCAAAACTTTAAGGAAATTATTTTATTATTGTTAATGCTCGAATTATCTGTGATTCAAATTTATGACTAATTTTAAATATTAAGTATTCCAGAAAAATATATATGTGGGTAAACACCCACAAAAAAAGGTTAAACAAATGGTAAATTAATAATTGACCATAATAAAAAAAGTCTATTATCTATGAATATAAATATTTACAGCCTTGCTTATAATACGTATTTCTTAAGTTAATGATTACTATGAATAACTTTCCTAATTTAATTAATGTCTTTAAGAGTCTGATTATCTGTGATACAAAATACCAGTTTACATTTTTAATATTAACAAGTTTATTCAAATCAAAATCAAAATAAAAAAAATATTTCAATTCACTTTGTATTTTTATTTTTCCGTTTTAATTTTAATAATCCTAATAATCACAAATTTTATCAGGTAAAATAACTGCACCGAACGTTGGAAACTTTATTTGAATGATATCGTCTATTTAGAGGCAGATTTAGAATAAGTTGCCTCATCCTTTTATTCTCTACAATGGAGAAAGCAATGTACAGCGAAACTGAAGTGGGGGCAATAACTTCCCAGTCACCGCCGGTGGCGACTGAGAATTTTTATTCCCATTTGCCTCCGGTGGCAATCCCCGCGGGGGCGACTGGGAATATAGGGGAGACAACAAACAAGTACTGGTTTCTTGAGTACGACGGCGGGAGAGGGCCAAGAATATCACACGAGATAGCCTCCCAGGGCTTAGTAACTTGACGAGGGTTACCCATCAAACCCGGACGCGATGTGTTCACTGGTTTGTGCGTATTGCAAACTTCACAGTTACGGACATATGTTTTCACGTCATCAAATAACGAAGGCCAATAGTACATAGTCGAGATCTTCTTGTGAGTTTTAGCTACACCGAAGTGACCAGAGGCCGGTTCATCGTGATATTTCTGGATGATCTCCAGACGTTTATCAACCGGTACCACAAGTTTCCACTCATATTGAGAAGTAAGACTATACTTATTCTTAGTCAACCGATAAAGTTTGCCCTCCAATATTGAAAAATTAGGAAAAAGCCTAGGATTTTTAGAGCATCCTTCAAAAAGTTTAATATACCAAGGGTCAGTGATCTTATGAGGATCAACTTCTATAGAGTCAACTTTAATACGAGACAAGGTGTCAGGCAAGACATGTTCCTTACCTTTCCTATGTATAATTTCAAAAAAGTAAAAAAACTAAAACCCAACTACGACAAAAACGTCGCTGAAAAAGTATAAAACAAGCCTTCGTTGTCAATTTATGCAATATTCACTATGTAGAGATAAAATTTCATGTTTGGAAATCCGCAGTCACACGTTGTCAAAGGGTAGTATATTTAACGTGTGACTACGCCTTTCCAAACATGAAATTTTATCTCTACATAGTGAATATTGCATAAATTGACAACGAAGGCTTGTTTTATACTTTTTCAGCGACGTTTTTTGTCGTAGTTGGGTTTTAGTTTTTTTACTTTTATTTTATTTGTACTATTTTGGTGTCCAAGTGCTAGTAATATATATATATATATTCAAAATGTACAAGTCAAGCGCTTTCAAATGATACCAAACACGGCATATTTATCATAACTTTATTTTTTTACTCTGTATGTTTTGTCCGCTAGAGGGCGCCACATTAGATTTTGTGAAACTTCATATAGCCTATAACCAGCGGACGATCAAGACGCTTATAATGATATGTCATTTGTCGAATTCTGATAAGTAAAGAAGTTACGTGGAAACAGATGAACATACATACATACATACATACATACATACATACATAGCCTGTCAAAATCATAACCCTCCTTTTGCTTTGCCGTAGTCGGGTAAAAACAAATTGACTAAGGCGGCACGCCCATCTACAAAGACGGCCGGTAGGATTCTTAAGTTTATAAAACCATTGCAAAGAGGAATGGTCTGTGACTATATAACACTTTTTACCTTCTACATAAGATCGATACTGTTCTAAAGAGTAGATAACAGCTAGTAATTCTCTCTCCGTTGCGGTATAGTTGACTTCTTGAGCGTTAAGAGTCCTACTGCAGTACGCAATGGGATGATCTACGCCATCAAACCGTTGGGTCAAAACACCACCGACAGCAAAGGAGGAAGCATCAGTATGCAAATAGAAAGGTAAATTAAAATCCGGACACTTAAGAATAGGTGCCGAAATTAAAGCAGTTTTAAGAGTGGAGAAGGACTCTTCCACCTCAGGAGTCCAAACAAAAGGAACCTTTTTACTAGTAAGACGCGACAAAGGTCTCGCAATCTTAGAGAAATCTTTTATAAAGCGACGGTACCATCCAGCCATGCCAAGGAAACGCTTAACCTGCTTGGCATCCATGGGAATGGGAAAATTGGCAATGACGTCCACCTTTGAGGGGTCCGTCCTTAAACCATAACGATCTACCACGTAACCTAGATACTTTAGTTCAGAACGACAGAAGAGAGACTTCTTCATGTTAATCGTAAGGTTAGCACTTTTAAGTTTATCATAAACGGCTTTCAAAATAGAGAGGTGCTCCTCGAACGAGTTAGTACAGATTACGATATCGTCGATATAACAGAATACTTTATTGTCGAACTGAGCCGAGAACAAGCTATCCATCAGTCTCTGCATCGTAGCTGAGGCTCCAACGAGTCCGAAACACATGACATTGTAATGAAACAATCCGCGACCAGGAACCGTGAACGCGGTCTTCTCTTTTGAACTAGCAGAAAGGGGAATCTGATGGTAGGGAGGTCAAAAATTTAGCGTCGCGAAGATTATCTAGTATATAGTTAACATAAGGAAGAGGATAAGCATCCGTCTTGGAAACAGCGTTAATCATTCTACTATCCAAACAAACGCGAACTTTACCATCCGACTTAGGAACTTGAGTAGTAGGAGAATTCCAAGGTGAATTCGAAGGTTCAACAACACCGAGGTCTAACATTCGATCCAGTTCCTGTTCTAAAAGTTTGAGTTTTTCCGGGCTCATACGATAGTAACGTTGCTTCACAGGTTTCGCATCACCGGTTTCTATATGATGTTCAGCAAGATGGGTACGACCCAAACCAACTTTTTCGGAATCGATATTATCAAACAAGGACTTAACGCGTTCCAATTCAAGAATTTGTTGACGAGTTAAAGAGTCAAAAGGTTTCAAACCTTTTCAACTATGCTATCCACTTCACAAACATTATGAGAATTAACAGAAGGTATACAAGCCAACACATCAGGGGCAAGATTAAAAGATTTCCAGAAATTTATGCCAAAATGAACCGGGAGTTTAATCCTCGGTTGAACATAAAACTTAATAATCTTAACAATGTCCTTATACTCAACAGGAACATCCATATAATACTGACAGTGGTACTCAGAACCATTAGCGACTCTGATAGAACAAGGATTATCAAGGGAGCGCAAAGGAATACCAAGTTTAAGGAAAAGTTTGTGAGCGTTGTTACCGAGTAATGAACAACTAGCACCACAATCCAGTAAGCCACTAACATTAACACCGTACACTTTGACAGTTAAGTAGGGTCTTTTATCATCTAACTCAGGTTTAAAGTAGGTCTCTCTGCAAGAGCGAGAAGATCTCAGAGAGACAAAGTTATCTAGTTTTTTGACTGGTTGCAAAGAGGGCAATCAGTTGACTTAACACCGGGTTTACCACATTTGAAGCAAAGGAGGCTTCGAGATATACTGCAACGAGACGTAGTATGTCCGTTACGGCGACATCTAAAACAATAACCCGAGTTATTCTTAGAAGAGCTTCCGTCGGAAGTAGCGACAGGAGGCTTATTAACCAATACACTAGAAGAACTCTTGTCGAAAGAGGCGACAGAGTTAAGTTTACCAGCATGCCTACCCAGAGTATAATCAACTTTAGATTTAGGCTTATAACAGAAGTCTGGAGCAACACTGGATTTAGCAAGGGATGGTTCAACAAAGCCATCCATTCGAAGTTTACAAGCTTCGATTTTCTTACCTAACTGCGTTAAGTGAGCAATAGACTTGACGTCGACTAACATTAGTTCACGGGTATACTCAGGTCGTATATTCCTAAGCACTATCTTCAGTTTTTCGTCATCAGGTAACTCAGTGCTCAAACGAGACATCATGCCTAATATGATGGACAGGTATACTACCAAAGATTCATGCTTGGCCTGCGTTCTAGTGCGGATCTCCTGCATAAGCCGATCGTCAAAATCTGGCAAATCAAAATCTGCTTTTAAAGCGGACACCAGCTCATCATAGCTATGAAAGTTACCTTTATTAGCTCGATACCAATAGAGAGCGGGTCCTTCAACGAGATCAGGGAAGCCAGTGAAAACACACTTCTGAGAGATGTTCCTAGCGGCACAAAGTTCCTCTAATCTAGAGATGAAAACACGAACACACGATTCTCCGTTAAACTTAATATTTAAAGAGCACAAATTAACAGACTTCTCCGGTTTGTAAATAACCGTCTTAGTGATATGCCGCGGACGTGAAGTAGTAAGTTCCTCCTCCGAAGATTCAGACTCCGAAGAACTTCCAAGGTCTGAGATGCAGCGAACGAGTTTGCCTTGTAACGATAATAGCGCCTCAGGCGGATCAACGATTCTCGAGATTCTGGATAGAAGGTAGTTGGCACGGCCCACTAAACGTGTGCGAGCGGAATCTGAACTACCCTCTTCACCTAAACTAGCAATCAGCTGATTAGCCTTAAACTGCAAAACCGAAACTTCTTTATCAGCATTCTCCGTTGAAACAGCCATGGTAGGAATTTTTAAGCTACCCCTGCGGGCTAACTTCGAGGTACATCTTAAAAGTTTTCTTAAATCGTCCACAGTACATTTATCATCAAAAGAAACATTAAGAACCGTTAACTCGTGTTCGAGTTCATCTTTGAGCAAGAAGTTAATATTGCAATTGAAAGCAGACATGATAGCAAAAAAAAAAAAAGGTATTTTAATACTGTTCAACAAACACAGAAAAAAAGAATAGGCATTGGATGCGCTTTTCTGAGCCCCACGTTGGGCGCCACTGTAATGGTACGTTTCTCCTCCCTGGGGTTCTTGCGAGCGTCGGCACAAGATGCCCCAGCCAGGATAAACTTGTGCAGCGTAGCGGCAGTAGGCAGAGCATGAGAGGGTAAGGGATCATAGGTTCGGTGGCTCAGACATTGATGGGTGATTATATTGTTGGGCGCCGTAAGTACCGGTTCAAACACTGGTATAAATCAAAGTAACAAGGATATTAAAATATGAGACCCACATAGAAAGGATCATAAAAGAAAAGCATAATTATTAGAAATCCCTCATCAATCGAAACAAAGGCATCCAATGAATGTGCAAAGTTAATACGTTTGACAGTATTTATTCATTATGCTACGCAGCAGGTATAAAAGTTAACATTTTTATGTTATTACAGATATGAAATTTTATAAAACACGGACAAGGTTAAATTTGCCCAATAATACACTACTCGGCACATGTTTGTTCACAGATTACAAATTGTGGCAAATAAGTATTTTAACAAGGTACATCTCAATTAAATTAAGTAAGCTAGTACATGAACTAAGCTGAACCGACAAGTTTTAAAAATAAGACTTAAGTTTAGGTTGCCCAATATTTCACTATTAGGGCCGATGGAAGTCACCGACCACAATGGGCAGCTAACCACTTTATTTATACACATAGATAAATTATTATCTAAATAAACAAATATAGATAGTGTAGACACGCTAAAATCTATATGAACATAAACCACTATGGTTAGTGTGTCCTGTCCGGAATGAACAGAATCAAAACACTGAAATTAGGGTCATAAGAGGATGACCAATCCTTAAGGTGGAGTGGGGTTACACACAACCCAGAGCGACCTGAGCTGCGAGGTGGGAGACTGACCCGCGTCTCAGCCGGAGAGTATCATTGACCAGGCCTAGCCTCTGAAACCCACCGACCTTCAAGTCGAGGATCAGCCCGCCATCCAACACACTGACCGCTTCAAGCTGCATGCAACCACACACCACAAATAGTTCTCACTAAATTTACATATATTTAGGCAAGTAAAATTAAGGTAGTGATACAAAGTTAACGGAGCTGACAGTAGAACACATCAAACTTCCAAAGAGAGCTAAATTTATAAAAGAAAGAGAAAAAGGTGGGCGTTGGACTGTGCCACAGAAAGAAGTAACGATGTGGAATGTCTATCCACAGGAACAGATCATAAGGGGGAAAATCCCGCTGGTCGATAAAGGTTAGGACATCATACCTGTAGCTACGAGTGTGACTAGACAGGGGTTACTTATCGAAACGCCTCAGATCACGTCCGTCACGTCGAAACGTCATCATCCGCTCCAGCATAGCAATGAGGTGTCCAGCGGCAGCCGGCCTAGACCTGAATCTTGTACATAGGACCTGGAGTCTTTTACCTGGGACCTGGAGTCTTTTTCCTGGGACCTGGAGCCCTAGAACATTGAAACATTCACATGTGAGAATAGGTTACTCCAATGTTTTAAACTACACGTGTCCTCTTCCGAACGGAATAGTACGAAAAACAATTCGACCTTACCCAAAAGGGGATTTTCAGCGTCAACACATCACACGGTTGACGAGACACATTTCCAACATCGACACAGTCCTGAAAAATATAAACGTTATTGACCACGCGACTTGCAAAAATGCCGGTATCGACAAACACCGATTGGTTAACAAAATTATACATACCAACAGTCGCCCAGAACAAAATAAACGTTATTTGGTCATTCTAATCGACCGATTACAAAAGTTCCACCAATATAACGTGGAGTACAAGAGAAAATATCACACCGGCGCAGACGCCATTCTGGTGAAAAAAGTCGTGTGTCCTCAATGACCATAGACAAGTTTTCCCTCTAAATACTTGTCAATGGAACACTGCATATTGACAACCACTTACAATATCAAAAAGAAATCTTTCCACCGCTCAACTCACTAACGGAGATGAGGGTTTCAACAGATAAACCGAAAAAATACCAAAGAAGTACATCCAGTGGAGGATAATACTTATTATCACATGACATCAGTTAAGATGACAGCAGCAAGCCCCTTTCGGGCGCAACAAAAACAAAACGCTCGCGAAACGAAACGTTCACCTAAGCAACTGTCACACTGACAGCGACTGACAAACAGTCTTACAATTAACAACAAAACAATACGGGTTTTGTTAGATTAAAACCGAGATATCTTATAAATTTATTAAATCTGGGATCCGATGGGAATGTATAACTAAACGCTTGCTGGTTGAAATGATGGATGTTTCGGCCTGGACACTGCTTGTCGTAACATCTAGGTCATCGTTAGAAAAGTTATTCCCGTAAGTTTGATTATGCGGCTGTGTTCCTTTGTACAGTACCACTTGATTTTTGTGTTTTTTATATTTAACAAAAGTTATAGAATCTTGTACTATATACGTAGTTTTCCCTGTACGTTTTAAAATTATACCCTTGTGCCAAGAAAATTGTTTATTTCCGTAATGTTTCTTAAACATTACATTGTCTCCGGGAGTAAACCCCTGTTTATTTACTCCCCCATATGATCTAGTCTGCGAACACTGATTTTGTGCGACGGTTTTAGCGAGACGGCTTGAGGAGGGCGGCGATGATTGCGACGGAATTATCAGGTCTAATCGCGACCGCAGTTTTCGGCCGAATACCAATTGAGCAGGCGAAGAGCCAGTAGTGACGTGAATAGAATTTCTATAATCAAAAAGATATTTAAGTAATTTTTCGTCATTTACTCTTGAGTTACAACTACTTAGTAAACAAGCTTTAATACACTTTTTTACTATCTTCACGTAGCTCTCCGCCTGACCATTACTGGCCGGATGATAGGCGGGTGAGGTTACATGCGAAATACCGTTGACCTTACAGAATGTTGAAAATTCTTCAGACATAAAACATGTGGCATTGTCGCTGACCAACGTATGAACAAGACCGAACCTCGACATAAACTCGTATAATTTAGCAATGACCGCTGCCGAACCAGTACTATTCATTTTATATGCTTCTACCCATTTAGAATAAGCATCCACAATTACTAAATAATTTTGCCCATTAATTGGGCCTAAAAAATCAATATGAATTCTATAGAATGGGCTCGGCGGATGCGGCCACACCGCGAGCGGCGCCCGTCCGGGCGATGGTCTAAGCTGATTGCATACCGTGCAACTTCCAATTAAATCTTCAATCTGTTTGTCTATTCCTGGAAACCAAAACCTACTTCTCGCTTCAGCTTTGCATTTCACAATACCCAGGTGTGACTTATGAAGTTCAGATAAAATTTTATTTTGCAACTTAGTCGGTATTACGACTTTATGACCACGCATCAATAAACCATTTTCAAACGACAAATCATTCTTACATAGGCAAAAAGGACGAACAGCTTCATTTGAAACTTTCCTAGGCCATCCATTTAACACATAACTGATCACCTTTTGAAAATTCATATCTTTTTTAGTCTCTTCTTGTACCTCCTCCCTAGTAATAGGCAAACTAGAATCAACAACAAAATTGACATATGCTGCCCTATCTTCAAAAGATGCAGTGGGCACGCTTGCGCTCGGGTCCCGACCGCTGCTCGGCTCGGCAGACGCGGCTGCACCTGCTCGTGATAAGTAGTCAGCGCTGTTATCAGCGCTACGGATGTATTCTATAGAGAAATTGTAAGCACTTAAAAACATTGCGTAGCGCTGGAGCCTGTTAGCCGACACCTCTGGGATGCCGCGTTGAGAACCGAATATAGTTATTAGCGGCTTGTGATCCGTCCGCAGAACAAAAGGAATCGATCTGCCATACAGGTATTGGTGGTATCTGCGCACGCCGAACACTATAGCCGTTGCTTCTTTCTGAATTTGAGAATAATTTTTTTCTGCTTTATTCAGAGTGCGCGAAGCGAACGACACCGGCCGCTCCAACCCATCTTCACCTATTTGCGACAGAATGGCCCCAAGTCCAGTCGGAGAAGCGTCCACTTGTAACGCAGCCTGCAGGGGCTTCGTTATACTACATAACTACTCATAAAGAAAGTTACCTTTGGTGTTAATTATAGAGCTTCGTTTTCCGTTTGCTATAGAGCTTGTATATCATTTTATGATTATGTCTTGTATTAGCATTACTCTTATATGTGTTATTTTAATGTTCCTTGTACTTTTTTATCTGTAAATAAATTTAAAGTTATTGTTGTAAATATTTAGATTGTCTATCTGACATTGTCCGACAGCTGACGTTGTCTAACTGTTTTTATTTTTCTATCGAATTGTCTATTCAAATTTAACTATGGAGTTTAGCTATGTTTCGAGAATATTCTATATTGTATGAATTTTAAAATTTAAATGTTGTAGAATAGAATGCGCATGGGCAATATAAAAGGACGCACATGGGCAGGACCACCAGTCTACCACCAGCTCTGAAGAAGCTCAGAACCTCAAGCTATAACAGTGCCAGTATACGTTTACCCGTTGAGTAACGGTGCCGGGGCATCAAGGGTGTTGCCTCCCTGCACCTACGCGCGTCTACCTTCATTCGTGCGCGTATCCGCGTCGCGCCTACCCGCGGCCGGCTTGCGGCGTGCGCGTATCTGCGTCGCGCGCCCCATTTGCTGCCTCCTGCGCTCGGCGGAGTCCTACCGCCCGCCTCTTGCGACGCTGGATCCTACCGGCGCGCTGCCTGCGCTCACCCTGTGTTACCGCCCTACCACGGTTGCCCATTTTTGAACTTTTACCTTGTATATATATTTAGTGTAGTGTACCGGTGTAAATAGCTAGTTTTAAGTTAGTTTTAAGTTAGATTTAAGATTTTTGGACGAGCCATCATTGTACATACCTCTTATAATTATAGCCCTCTTCCCTCTATTCTTATCTTTTCTTCTTCCCCCTACCTTTTAGCTCCGTAACCCTCCGTTACGCGACAGTTTGGCGCCCAACGTGGGGCCTTCAACATTTTTGAGGACGATGCTTCTTATTGGTTTAAATTCCAACTAAGTCGTGACCCTTCGTTAACTTGGGATCGCGTTTCCGAGTTGTTAATTAAGGACTTTGGCCATTCTGATTATGACCATAAACTACTGCAGGCAATAAAATCTCGTACTCAGGGTAAATCTGAGTCTATTATGGTTTATATTCCGAAAATGTTTGAAATGTTTTCGAGACTAAGCGAGAAATTACCTGAGCAGGAGAAACTGCAAATACTTCTACGTAACATCCGTCCTTGTTATACTTCTTTTGTTGCTCTTAATAAAGTTGATTCTATTGGCTCTTTAATTTCTGTATGTCAACAATTTGAGCGCTGTATTGACCGCGACAATAATTTTAAAGAACCTGAAATGAATACTCTTATTCCTGAATTATCCTATAAACCTAAACACGATTCTACACCTTTACCGAACACTAAACCTAATGTTACACATACTTTTCACTCTAAACATTCTTTCACTCCTAATTATGATTCTCATAAATCTAATAACTTTAAGCCTTTTCGTACGAACTTTTCTTCGCTGAATAAAAATTCTGCACATGCGATATCTGAAAATGCTCCCAAGTTTCAGGCGCATTTGTTTTGCGTTCGATGTCGAATAAATGGTCATTCTTTGAATTCTTGCACTAAACCAAGATTCTTAGTCTGTTTTAAATGTGGTTTGAAAGACTTAGAGCTCCGGATTGCCCGAAATGTAAAGCTGACAAGCCTCAACCTTCTTCATCCTCTAACTCAAAAAACTAACATATGACTTGGTTAAACGAAAAGAAAATTTTGATGTTGATGACTGGCATAATTGGTTAAAAATAATTAAGAACTTTTTCGCAAGTTATGGAACTTCTTCAGTTTACTACGACAACGAAAGAGATTTTAACCGTCCTTTTATTAACGTTTCTATTTCTAATGTTGAATTTACGGCGTTACTTGATAGCGGTAGTTCAATGACTATTTTAGGTAATAACTCGCACTTTAAAATTTTGGAACTGGGCTTTTCGTTATCCAAGTCTGATTATATTACGGTTAGCACTGCTAGTAAGCATCGTGTTAAATCTTTAGGATTTTTTATTCTTCCTTTTACCTTTAACGACCAAACTAGACTTATTAAAACATATGTTATTCCTGAAATATACCCGTCTTTGATACTTGGTGTTGACTTTTGGAGGGAATTTAATTTGGTTCCCAAACTTTTATCGTGTGCCTTTTCTCTTAATAAACCATCCCACTTTAACAACTCTGTGGAGAAACAAATCCTACCTTACGAAAATCTTACTTCTGAAGAAAAGGTTATCGCTGATGATATTATTTCGCGTTTTAAGCAAATTTCCTTTGAAGCCAAGGGTGAACTTGGTCGTACTGATCTGGTTAGCCATCGTATCGATACTGGAGATACGCTGCCTATTAAACAACGTTGTTATAGACTCTCTCCCGAGAAACAAAAAGCTCTAATTGCTGAGGTGGATAAAATGATTGAGTGGAAGGTCATTGAGAAATGTGAAAGCCCTTGGTTGTCTCCGGTTCTTATTACGCCTAAAAAGAATGGCGAATGGCGATTTTGTGTCGATAGTAGAAAACTCAACTCAGTTACTCGTAGGGATGCCTATAGTCTTCCTTTTATCAATGAAATACTTGACCATCTCAAAAACGCTAAATTTTTATCGAGTATCGATATCGCTAAAGCTTTCTGGGAGATTCCTTTACATGTAGACGATCGGGATAAGACCGCCTTTTATGTCCCCGGTAGAGGAATGTACAGATTCACTGTTATGCCCTTTGGTTTAACTAATGCACCTGCTACACAGCAGAGGTTAATGGATATCTTATTCACTCCTGAATTTGACAACAAAGTGTTCTGTTATCTTGATGACATTATTATCATAGGCTCCTCGTTCCAAGAACACATAGGACTTCTAATTAAAGTGCTTGAAAAATTAACTTACGCTAAACTTACCATTAACTTTGAAAAAAGTCATTTTTTTAAGGAAGAATTAAAGTACCTTGGATATGTTGTTGACGATAATGGTTTACGAGCTGATCCTAGCAAAATTCAAGCTATTATGGACTTTCCTGTACCTACTTCACGCAAAGAAGTGCGTAAATTTCTGGGTACGTGTAGTTGGTTTCGTAGGTTCATTCCTAATTTCAGTACTATAGCTGCACCTCTTAATAAATTAACATCATCAGCTAAAACTTCTCCGAATTTTCTTGGAGTTCTGAGGCTAACTCTTCCTTTCTGAAACTAAAAGAATATCTTGTAACTACCCCAATTCTTGCTTGCCCTGATTTGATCAACCGTTTTCTGTGCATTGTGATGCATCTAACACTGGCATTGGAGCCATGCTTACTCAAACGGTTAACGACAAAGAAGTTGTTATAGCCTACATGAGCAAATCACTTAACAAAAATGAAAGAAACTACTCTACTACTGAAAGAGAAACTCTAGCTGTTATCATTGCCTTAGAACATTGGCGGTGCTATCTTGACAATGGCAAACCGTTTACTGTATACACTGATCATGCCGCATTAAAGTGGTTTTTGAATTTAACAAATCCTTCTGGTAGACTCGCTCGTTGGTCACTTCGCCTTTCTTGCTTTAATTTCACGCTGAAACATAAAAGAGGAAAGGATAATATTGTCCCTGATCTACTTTCTCGTTCTAAAAGCGAGGACAGTCATATTATCGCTCCTTTATCTTCGAATGAAGCCACGTCTTTAGACTTAGAGCGCTATAATAAAATCTTTCGTAATTGTTTAACTGATCCTCAAAGTCATCCTAACTATACGATTAAGGATAATAAACTATTTCGTTGCACTAATACTCCTTATTCTTTAACAGACGATTTCATCTGGAAAGAAGTCCCTATCCCTTCTGAAAGAGAATCTTTGATAAGAAATGCTCATGGTTCCGCTACAGATCCGCATTTGGGCGTATTTAAAACATACAAAAAAATATCATTGTTATATTACTGGTCTGGCATGTTTAAAGATATAGCTAAATTTATTTCCAATTGCGAAACTTGTTTGGCTTATAAACACTCTAACCACTCGCCTTACGGTCCTATGGGTAAACCCAAAATTTGTTCTAGACCTTTTCAATGCATTTCTTTGGACTTAATAGGTCCATTGCCAATGACTAGGCGACGTAACCAGTACATTCTCGTTGTAAATTGTCTATTCACCAAATATACACTTATTTTTCCTTTGAAACGAGCTATAACTACTAGTATTATACATTACTTAGAGAATTCCGTGTTCTTAGTTCATGGGGTACCTCAAACAATTATTATGGATAACGGTCCACAATTTCAATCGCATGAATTCCATAATTTCCTTGGACGTTATAGAATTCCGCATATATCTTACACTCCTCACTATTGTCCTCAGGTCAATACTACAGAACGCTACAATAAAACAATTATTACCGCACTAGCTTCACTGGTCGGTGAAGACCATAGGTCTTGGGACCTTCACCTATCTAAGATTCAGTTTGCAATGAATAACTCTGTAAATGAAGTAACTGGATTTACTCCTGCATTTTTAGTATTTGGTCGTGAACTCATTACTTGTGGTTCTATTTATTCTCAGGGTTACGACTTAGAAGAAATTACCTTTTACCTCGTGATTTATATGCTAGAAATATTGGCCTTCTATCGTCAATTTTTGATAGAGTTCAGGTTGCACTGCGCATATCTCATGTAAAGTATTCTAACCGTTACAATTTAAGGCACTCTTTTAAAGAATTCAATGTTGGAGATATAGTGTGGCGTAAAGACTACTCTTTAAGCAATGCTGGTGCATATTTTAGCGCAAAATTAGCACCTAAATATGTTAAATGCAAAGTCGTTGAGAAATTGTCACCTCTTGTATACATTCTTGAGGACTGCAACGGTTGCCGCGGTAAATGGCATGTAAAAGACTTTAAGAAATGACTACCTTACTGTTTGACTTTACTAGTATTATATGTATTTATTTGCACACACATTGGACTGATTTTTGGCTACTTCAGTCTGATATTTTTTATATATACTTAGCGACTAATCTCGTCTCTCTTTACTTATAGGATTCTCTCTTATAGTACCTACTTACTTGCTTAACGTTTTCTTTTAAAAGGCGCTTCTTGACCTTTTAATTCTAAACTTTAGGGCTCTCTTTTGCCTTATCTACTTACTACTTAGCGCTTCTTTGACTACAGAGGCGTTTCTTTTAAAGGTAAATTCAACCTTTAAAATTTGTGTCCTTTGATAGGGAATACCTGAGAGAGACTAGATTGTCGGCTATGGTCATCGACACTAATGGGTTTTAAGAAACGGAGCGGCTGACAACTCCCTAAATAAGCCTAAAGTCATTCTTATAGGGTACTTCCTATGGAGTTTGCGTCATTGATAGTGAACCCTACTCTTTTTTGTGATTGGTTCGTATGTTAGAGTGATTGTTAGAGTGACTGGATTTGAATTGTTTTTGGATTGTGGAATGGTATGTTTAAGTGAAGGTTGACTGGTTAGACTGATAGTAAGGATGGTATTCTCTTAACCTTATAATCAAAATTTTCTCTGAGTCGAAAATTTTTCTGGGGTCGTGGGAGAAATGTAACGCAGCCTGCAGGGGCTTCGTTATACTACATAACTACTCATAAAGAAAGTTACCTTTGGTGTTAATTATAGAGCTTCGTTTTCCGTTTGCTATAGAGCTTGTATATCATTTTATGATTATGTCTTGTATTAGCATTACTCTTATATGTGTTATTTTAATGTTCCTTGTACTTTTTTATCTGTAAATAAATTTAAAGTTATTGTTGTAAATATTTAGATTGTCTATCTGACATTGTCCGACAGCTGACGTTGTCTAACTGTTTTTATTTTTCTATCGAATTGTCTATTCAAATTTAACTATGGAGTTTAGCTATGTTTCGAGAATATTCTATATTGTATGAATTTAAAATTTAAATGTTGTAGAATAGAATGCGCATGGGCAATATAAAAGGACGCACATGGGCAGGACCACCAGTCTACCACCAGCTCTGAAGAAGCTCAGAACCTCAAGCTATAACAGTGCCAGTATACGTTTACCCCGTTGAGTAACGGTGCCGGGGCATCAAGGGTGTTGCCTCCCTGCACCTACGCGCGTCTACCTTCATTCGTGCGCGTATCCGCGTCGCGCCTACCCGCGGCCGGCTTGCGGCGTGCGCGTATCTGCGTCGCGCGCCCCATTTGCTGCCTCCTGCGCTCGGCGGAGTCCTACCGCCCGCCTCTTGCGACGCTGGATCCTACCGGCGCGCTGCCTGCGCTCACCCTGTGTTACCGCCCTACCACGGTTGCCCATTTTTGAACTTTTACCTTGTATATATATTTAGTGTAGTGTACCGGTGTAAATAGCTAGTTTTAAGTTAGTTTTAAGTTAGATTTAAGATTTTTGGACGAGCCATCATTGTACATACTCTCTTATAATTTAG
>CM032482.1:18889245-18909734 GCA_019059595.1 Marasmia exigua
TAGAACCATAAAACCAAGTCATTAAGAGGATTTAGCATTTAGCGATTGAACGGCGAAAGTTCTCAACCTTGGTACACTGTACATATCGTCTGTCATTATTTTTTGCACAATCGTATTGTAATATCGCTGGAAAAACAGAAATTTTATTTATGTAATTTTTTGATTCCGACATCAGCAAAACAGGAGGTGACGCCCCACAATATCAATTTACGAAATTTTATATGTTTAAAGTACTTCACTTGGCTTTCTCTTTTGTTGTTTCTTTGAGCTCTGTTATTGCCTAAAATGTTAAAGTAAAAAAAAAACACAAAACCGATTACGATTTTTTTATTGTGCCGTGAATGGCCGGGTACAAAATTCAGAAATAAAAAAAATTACTACAGATTATATTTTTCTTGTGAGTAATCTCATAGATAGAAAAGGCGAATATAATCTACCTATTTTCACATCCCATTATAACCTTGTATGAAGCAAGAAAAAGAAATTCAACATTTTAGAATTTTTTAGGATATTAGTCAGTTAAAATGCTCTATTTAATCAGCACATGCACGGAAGACTGGGGATTGTTTAGAGCGCCAGGGAAAGTGGAAAGGAAAAGACCGAGAGGCCGTAGTCCCCAGCGATGGTCAGACCGGACGGAAACCACACAAAAAACTACGTTTTTGCGATAAATGTATATCGTATGATGACAAAATATCACGTCATGAGAATTCGGCTCCATATAGCGAAATAACTCTATATACCTATAAACACAACCCTGCACCGAGCAACGGAACGCAACCCATGGAGACAGCTGGTTGACAGAGTCGGAAGGAGTCACGATCCCTCACCGGTGAGGGAATCGAAAAGAGAGACGAGATTGAATATGTAGCCTTTTTTTTCATAAGCCGACATAGTTAGATAACTTCGCTGCCAGGATGATTGTGACTGAAAAAACTCTTAGGTATTTTTCTTTACCATTCGGACACACAACGAACACGACGGTTGCTATCGTGCTATCTTGCTCTAAATCTTCATTATTGTGATAAAAAGGCTTTGTTTGCAACCTCGACCTGCGCAGAGCTCGTTAGATAAATCACGGAGAACTATAAATAGCTGGCGTAAAAATAGCCCGAGATAAGTGCCATGAAGCTGATTCAACTTGTTATTTCTATTTTTATTTCACTGGCAGGAAGCTCATAGGTATACGGACTATTAGCTTATAACGGCTACAATAAACTCACAAGAGTTACAAATTGTAGAAAACCGGATCCGATATAGCGTCAAAGCAAAAGCTGCTTTTACCAGCCTCATCTTATTTTTTTTTATTTGATAAGTGGCAGACGATCTGACGGATCACCTGATGGTCTTAGCGTGTAAATCTCGGTTACGTCCAAAGCTGTCGCTTCGGAGCACAGGGTACGCTTAGAAACTGATTCAGAATGATTGCAATTGAAGTGATTACAATGAAGCGACTGCCGTCCGACCTTCGCAACCCTTTAGCAGGGGAACCAGATCCACAAAACGAGGATCACGATTAAATGTCACCTACATTGTCCTTCTAAATAAGAATCGAGAATCTACTTATCTTTTTGCGAGAATAATCTATGGTAAATTACCGTTACAAGAATCAAAGATCTACTCTATGATAAACATTGGTCCAATCGGGCCTAAGTTACGTTTTAGCTTCAGTTGTTTGAAGAAACTATGACGTCACCGTAATGACATTTATGATTTATTTACTTCGTCAAAGAGCATACGTACGCAAGCGCCGGGCTATCAGCAAACAATTTGCCATCAAATGATACCAGAAAATTTATGACCTAGCATTGTTTGAGAGGCGTCGATAAGATTTATTGTGTAATAATGGAACTAATGTTAGCTATTGGCAATTTAAATAATAAAAGTATATCAATTCGCATTTAACCTTCGCGCACGGCACAGTGGCGCCGCAAGTGGCAACAAATGACAAGTGTTGACAGCCATGACAATGGGTGAGTTTTTTTTATGAAACAAGCGGACATGTTGTTTTAAAGATATACGAGAGATAGTTGATAGTAACAATAAATAATTACGTAAATAATCGATACCGGTTTTTATTATTTCAGAAGTGGCATCCACGAAGTCCTGGATCTGGATTGAGATTATTTGGAGTTGTTAAGACCTCAACTGGTCTGGAAGTTATATTCGCGGAGTTCCTTGGAATATCTTGTACCGAGACAGTCATTTTTTTTCTGGTGAGTTTTCATTTGTTTTTACACTCAAAAGTGGTACCCAATATATTTCGTACACAGAACTAGTGAAATCAAAGAAAATAACCGAGATCAGATGGAATGTCTAGAATCGGAAAATTACACTTTAGATCTTTAGTAAAGTCCTTGATTTATTTTAACAAAATTATTTATTTATGTCAAGAGATAAAATACCACTACTACGCATAGTAACTCAGATACTCAAAAATAATAACAATTATACTCACATTTCATACCTTAAACCTGACATAAAATTCATCAGAGGTTACATACATAATTATTGTTCCTATATGGAAAATTCGATCTCCATATTGTTTAGATTTGTTTTGTTTACAAAATATAAGTCGTCCATAGATAAGGAGAGAGCAATAGATTTCTCGGACACTATGGTATAATAGTGATGGGAAATGTTGAATGACGGAACGATTGAATGAGTGTTTTTTTTTAAAACTCACTAGGCTTGAGTTAAGGTTAACAAAAAAAAAAAGGAATGAGTTAATTTATTTATAGTATGTGTTATGTTTTGTACAAATGATGGAATTATTTATCACTCGCTAGAACTAATATTATTATTGTTCTAAATTTATATGTTACGATTTAAATGATATTACCATGTCTTTACGCCTTGTTGGTCTAGTGGTTTTGTTACCGGGCTGTGATCTCGGAGTCCTGGGTTCGATTCCCGGGCCGAGTAAGGGTATGTTTCGAATTTTTCGAACATGGCTCGGGTTTCCTATCACCAGTCCGCATTAGGTGGGCGTGGTGATTAGGCTTAGGCCTATGGATTAGGCTAATGGGATTAGTCCCATCATGGTAGCGTTGACTTGATATCTGTGATGGAGGCCTTTGCCCTGTAGTGGGGCCGTATATAGGCTGATACTGATACTAGTTCTTTAGAGAAAATAATAGTTATTTTCCTTCCCTTTGTTTTCGGTGCCAATTAGAAATGTCTGAACCGAGTACACCACCGTTATGTCACTGGCATCGTCAAGAAGTGACAAATGACATAAGTCATCGTTCGGAAAAACGACAAATAAAGATCAGTCGAAGAAAACGTCACCAGTCGAAAAAGAAGAAAAGGTCTTCTTCTTCATCTTCAACTAGTAGCGAACCTAACTGTAGGCGTAGAAAATCGCGTTCAGCGCACAAGAAGAAGAGACAACACATTCGGTCCAAATCATCGTCAACATCTTCAGATAGTTCCGATCCTAAAATACGTAAACTGTCAAGGACCTATTCTAGTTCTAAGCGGCGAAGCTTGCCAGGTAGTAATCCGTCTACGAGTGATTCGGTACTGTTACAACTAGCCGCAGCGATTGAAGGCAAACAACGCGCTGTCCAAGGATATTCTGGTCAAAATGTAATTCCTGAGTTCGACCCACAAGCTAAGACACAATCTATGAAGGACTGGCTGTCCAAAATTAATGAAACTGCAGCCGTATACGGATGGTCGGAAAAACAAATAATATATTACTCAATTCCTCGCTTAACTGGATTGGCGAAGCGCTGGTACGACGGTCTTACTACCATTAAATTCTCATGGGATGAATGGCAAGATAAACTGCTGAAAGCCTTCCACTGTGAAGATAATTACGGCGACCTTCTTACAGAAATGCTTTCTCGTAAAAGTAGAAGAAACGAGACCCTAGAGGAATACTACTACGATAAGTTGCGATTAATAAATCACTGCAAGATAGAGGATTCTAAGGCAGTTGACTGCCTTATACACGGGATATACGACAATAATATAAGAATGAACGCGCAAGGGTTGTGCTTCAAGAAGCCCTGAAGATGTACTTTCATATTTCAAAAAGTTAAATTCTAACATTCGCGACCTTCGAACAGACAGGCCGCCAATGGTTAAACGTAAACCAATGTACCCTATACCTACAAGTACAACCGAAGACAAATTAAAGCGGTCCAATGATGTTTGCTTTAACTGCAAGGAGAAAGGGCATTTTTGGCAGAAATGTCCTAAGGATCTTATGAAGTGTGGTAAGTGTAGAAGGGTCGGCCATTACTCTGCGAAATGTAATTATTCTTCGGCTGATACGGAAAAAGGCCGGCTGGGCACAAGCTCCACTACAAACATCATGAAGATAGAAACTGCGGCAACGTCGAGTAAAAAATACTACAAGAATATTACCGTCAACGGACAGAGCATGAAATGTTTTATAGATCTTGGTAGTGAATGTACGCTAATTAGTGATAAAATAAAACATAAATTACGCCAATCGGACGACACTAGCGACTTGCCCCTGCTGAAAGGATTTGGGAATGGCTCTATAAAACCCAGCGCTCGAGTACAAATAGAGGTAAAAGTCGACGATATTACTGAATGTGTTGATGCTTTAGTAGTCCAAAACTGTTTATTACCGGAAGGAACAAGCATACTTATTGGACAAAACTTTACGGAGCTTCCGAATATTAGAATGTTTAAAACGGATAATGAGCTAATTCTGTACAAATCACGAGATGGACCCGTGCGCATAGTAGTTACCGATTGTGTAGAAATAAAAGATGTAACGGTAGTTCAAGTAAAGGCTGAGGATTGTCCCCCTCAAGCTAGCCTTTATATTGCATCTCCAGCTTGTTTAAAGCCCGGATCAGAATATATAATTTTTCCAGGTATTTACAATTTTATAGATGGTTTTTCCAAAATAGTAATACTAGGACTAAATTCATCGACTCAATTACCAAAACGCCTTCTGATTGCTAGAGGAGTCTTGCTGCCGGAATTTATTTGCGGAAAATTAGAGCGGTATAAGGAGGAATCAAATAAATGTAAGATAATAAGGAGTTTACAACAACAACCCGTACTTGATGATGACGTAATTGATGAGCAGAATATGAGAATGGATGATGATGTAGATCAAACTGTTAAGAACGAACTGTGTCAGCTGCTAAACCAGAACAAAGATTGTTTCGCGTTTTCTAATGCTGATTTAGGGAAAACTAATTTAACTGAAATGCATATCAAATTAAAAGATGAGACCCCGGTAACATACAGGCCATATCGCTTGTCATATCCGGAACGCGAAAAAGTTAAAGTCATGATTGAAGATCTCTGTGCCAATGGAATAATACGTGAATCGCAAAGCGAGTATGCTAGTCCTATTGTGGTGGTTCCAAAGAAAAATGGAGATCTTCGGTTATGTGTCGACTACCGGGCACTTAATAAAAAGATTTGTAAGGACAAATACCCCATGCCATTGATCGAAGATCAAATTGATAGCTTAAGTGGACAAAAGTATTTTACGACAATCGATCTGGCATCGGGGTATCATCAGATCCCTATTGCAGAAAGCTCAAAACACCTGACGGCGTTCATTACGCAAGAAGGCCATTATGAATACAACAGAATGCCATTTGGCTTGTGTAATGCACCAGCGGTTTTTCAAAGGCTCTTACACAAAGTGTTGAATGCTAAGAAGATCCCTAAAGTGCTCGCCTATATGGATGACATTGTTATTGCCTCTGAGAGTATTTCGGAAGGCATGGTCAAACTACAAGAGGTTCTCGCTGCACTAAGGGAGGCTGGACTTACACTCAATTTACAAAAGTGTAATTTTTTCCGGAAGAATATCGACTATCTGGGCTATGAAATCTCGGGATCAGGAGTTCAGCCAGGACAAAAGAAGATAGATGCTGTAGCTTCTTTTAAAAGACCGGAAAGCGTCCATGAAGTCAGGCAGTTCATTGGCCTTGCCAGCTTCTTTCGACGCTTTGTCCATGGTTTCGCCTCTATTGCTCGCCCGCTAACCAGTCTAACTAGAGCGAATGTAAAATGGACTTGGGGTCACGAGCAAGAATCTGCTTTCCAAAGGATCAAAGACATACTCATATCTCGACCAGTTCTGGCTATTTATAATCCTAAGTACCAAACAGAACTCCACACCGATGCCAGTCAAATTGGTCTGGGTGGTATCCTTATGCAACGCTCTGATGAAAAATCCCCTCTACATGCAGTGGCCTACTTTAGTAGACAAACCACAGTTGATGAAGGTCACTTCCACTCCTACGAACTGGAGACATTAGCTGTCGTGGCATCCTTAAACCGATTTAGAAACTATCTTCTGGGGATTGAGTTTAAGGTTGTGACAGACTGCAACGCCGTCAGATTAACATGGACTAAGCGTGATCTTGTGCCCCGTATAGCCAGATGGTGGCTACAAGCGCAAGAATATAATTTTACGATTGAGTATCGTCCTGGTGTTCGAATGGGCCACGCAGACGCGCTTAGCCGCAACCCAGTTGATCGTCCGGAAGCGGAAGAAATTTCTATACTCAACACTCTTAAAATTTCGGAAAGTAAGAAATTGCCCTCACTGGAAGATGTGCAATACACTGATCCACACTTGTTACATTTAAAATGTATACTAAACAGCTCTTGCACCGAAGCCAAAGAAGTTAGGAATGAATATACTTTGTGTGATGGCAAATTGTATAGAAAGATAGAAGATTCTTTGAAATGGGTTGTCCCGGTCGACGCACGGTGGAAAGTATGTCATATGTGTCACGATGAGTCTGGCCATATGGGATTTGACAAAACCCTTCACAAAATGAAGCAGACCTACTGGTTTCCCGGTATGACGTCTTTTGTTAAAAAGTACGTTCGCTCTTGCATCGCTTGCGCCTACGCTAAAAAACCTGCAGGCAAAAAAGAAGGGTTTTTGTTTCCGATCCCTAAAACGCCAGTACCCTTCCACAGTGTTCACATCGATCATTTGGGACCGTTTGTAAAAAGCAAACTAGGTAATACTTATATATTAGGCATAATTGATGCCTTCACAAAGTTTATTATTCTCAGGGCCGTGCGAAACACGAAAACCAAAACGTCTATTACTGTTTTGAGAGACGTATTCGGGATATTTGGTGCTCCTAAACTGCTCATCTCAGATCGAGGGACGAGTTTCACATCGAGCGAATTTTCTGAATTCGCTCAGGAACTTGAGATAAAGCACGTAAAGAATGCCGTAGCCATGCCAAGAGCCAATGGCCAAATTGAACGGTATAACCGAACCATTCTAGCATCATTGGGTGCTCTTATACATGGAGAAAATGACAAAGACTGGGACACGTACCTAAATACCGTCCAGTGGAGTCTCAATAACACCTTTAACAAGGGCATCGGTAAAACTCCATCTGAGGTTATCTTTGGGAAAAGTACAGTTAATGTTTCGGAGACTCATTTGTATGATCTGATGGGGGAAAATGCATCCAGTCAACCAGATTTTGACAAAATTAGAGAAGAAGTAGCTCAAACCATACGGAAGAACCAGGATGTTATGGCAAGAAGATTTAATGAAGGGAGATGTTCATCTAGAGTATACAAACTTGGAGATCTGGTCCTTGTACAAAAACAGCTTAACAACCCGGGTGAGAGCAACAAGCTCCTCCCGCCTTACAGTGGACCTTATCGAGTCACGAAGGTGCTTGGCAAAGATCGATACGAGGTTAGTAGTATCGAAGGCTATTCCCGAAGAAAATATCAGAATGTTTACGCTGGAGAAAAAATGAAACCGTGGATTAATTTCTCTGAAGGAAATGAGACAAGCTGTGTAAGGGACTCTAGCTCGGACTCTGAAGGCAAAAATATATAGGTACTGTGATTAATACGTGATAATGTGAAAATTGCTTTATATTCATTTATATTAATTGATTAGAATTTTATATGTTGTTAGTAAATTACGCATACCTAGAGTTACAGGTTCAGTTCACATTGAAAAGTTTAACTTTGTTAATTGTTAGTTTCTAAGGTTCTCTAAATATATTGTTGATTCATATTACTTTAAATTGTCTTGTCAGCTAAGACTTTTCAGTTCAGTTATATCAAAAAATAAGTAGGTTAATAAGATGTACGTTTACGGTCAGGAAGTCTATAGTTCAATTCATTACTTTTGTTCATTAGCTAGTACTTAATTCATTGTATTAGGGTAAGATGGTGATAATAAATAAAAATATATAATTAGTCACTACTTATTAATACATTTTATTTGATAATACTTAACCACTTCATTCATATAAAAAAAAAAAAAACTACCTGCACTTAATACATCTCCTAAAACTTGCAAGCATATTCATAACAAAATAGGTATGAAAATCAATATTAAAAAAAATATATATATATTAAAACCAGATTGTATGTTGATAAGATACTGCCTTTGATATCTTTGTATGTTTAAGGTGCAGACCATCGGGGTGAGCGAGCTGCCTTTGGCTGACCCTTTCTATAACACAAGATGAGGATAAAATCACATAACAAAATGTTGGAGCGAGCGTGCTGCCTATAACCAACTGTTGGAGCGAGAGTGCTGCCAACATACCATTTTATCAGGTTACCGGTGGTTGGAGTGAGCGTACTGCCAACAACCAGCTAGTGGAGTGAGCGTGCTGCCAACAAGCTTATTTTATTGGATGATCAGCTGTTGGAGTTAGCAGACTGCCAACACAAATTAATTACCTAGAAGGACTACTGTTGGAGTTAGAGTAATGCCATCAAATACTATATTCTCTGATGATCTTGGAGTGGGCGCACTTCCAGCAAAGATCACTTTTCTGAGGTTAGCTGTTGGAGTGACCACACTGCCAAAGAAGTCTATGCTTTTCGATAAATCAACCGTTGGAGCGAGAGTACTGCTAAGGAAGCTTGAGAATATTGAAGCAAGAGAAGACTATCTAGGCCTAACTAGTATTCGGAATGAGGTCATTCTGTGAGCGGGGGATGGCCGAAAGATCTGCAACTATGAAGCACCTGATATAATGTTTAGTGTAGTTGTAGTAACTGCAAAGATTAACATTGTATTCTATGTCTTAAGAAAATCGCCGGTTGTCTGGGGTCAGACACTTGTCAGAATGGCCGAATGTTAGCTATTGGCAATTTAAATAATAAAAGTATATCAATTCGCATTTAACCTTCGCGCACGGCACAGTGGCGCCGCAAGTGGCAACAAATGACAAGTGTTGACAGCCATGACAATGGGTGAGTTTTTTTTATGAAACAAGCGGACATGTTGTTTTAAAGACATACGAGAGACAGTTGATAGTAACAATAAATAATTACGTAAATAATCGATACCGGTTTTTATTACTAATGAATTACATGTTTGTGTCCGTATTTAAAGGAAGCAATCAAGTATACTGGGTCGAAGATATTCAGTCAAGTAGTGTGGATAGTTGAACTCAAACATCAACAACGATAGACATTTTATTCCACCATAGTGCGTTTCTCACGTCACTTCACACCGCCCACATTAAAACCGTGGAAGCAGCGTCCAACGATTTTTTTCCGAACATTCCGAACACAAAATCATTTCTTGCTTCAGAGCCGTCAGTGCATCTGTGATGCCACGGGTGTTGCAGATGTCCATGGGCGGCATCCATCTAGAATCTAGATAGCCTTCCTTAGCATTCTTTACACCATATATTACGAATGCTTTGAAAAACTGTTTGATCTATGTTTTTACTGCGGCTGAATTGTTATATCGAACTACACGCAAGCGATTGTCGTTCTATCATGAATGAATGAATGAATTAATATACTTTTATTGCACTCAAAATTAAGTATGAAAAATTAAAACTAGATATTACAGGATGTGTACAATGAAGGCGGCCTTATCACTATGAGCGATCTCTTCCAGGCAACCTTTGGATAAAGGATACTTGATGAAGGTGTAGGGCGGTGCAATCTTAAATTGCACCGCCCAACATTTGTGAAAATCCTGTGATGAAAAATTGCCACCGTGAATCATAACAAAACTCTATAGAAACAGATCGACACTAGCAGATTTTTGGTGTAAAAGTGTAAACAAACTAAATAATCATTCAACAAAAGTTTCTGAAGAACT
Organism: Marasmia exigua; assembly: GCA_019059595.1. Lineage (NCBI taxonomy): Eukaryota > Metazoa > Arthropoda > Insecta > Lepidoptera > Crambidae > Marasmia > Marasmia exigua. Next base: position 18,899,324 of record CM032482.1, read on the forward strand.
GTGCAGACTTTAAACCATTATTAAAATACAATTATACATTCTAAACTGCAAATACGAGCAAATTGTATGTGGGTGTATTAAAAATACAAGTAAAAAACACTACCTTACTAGTCTCAGTCAAAAAACAACTTTACTTATTACTTGAAGAACCTACTAACTAGTTTCGGCGACACGACCAACAGACTGCTTGGTGTATTGGCTATACCAACGGGCTTGCCATTCAAGAGGCACCCGGTTCAAATCCCGCAAGGACAGCAGAAACATTTATCCATTTTTGAATGTATGTTTGACGGATGGGTGCTTGTGAACTTGTATAAAATAATAAGTTCAATGATAAAGATTGTGCGAAAAAGACGAGTGGCGACATCTACAGCCATTTAGTGGAACTAAAAATATTATAAACAGTTAACATTGGAGAGCGTAATTATAATACGTCATTAAATGTATCTCAATGCCCGATTCTAGATTGAATAATTAAAAATAATAAAACATAAATATAATATATTCATAAAAATGACCCCTAACCTAGGAAAGAATATTGGTAAATGCTCCAGATGCAAGCTAAAACTTCCTAAAAAGGAATTTATGATTTGCTTCAAATGTAAAATGTCGTATGATTTGGACTGCGCGAATGTATCTGTTCAACGATTTTATAACACAATGACAAATGAACACAAAAAGGCATGGAGATGTGATCTGTGCTCAAAAAAGAAGCGTAATGAAAGCTTAAAAAATGCATCAAATGTTGAAGTACAAAGCCCAATTGAACCAGTCAAAATTGCTGAAATTCCCACAGATGAAGAAACAAATAATATAACACAGCGCACTAATAAAAATGCTCCTAAACTGCAAACTGAAACCTCCTTTGAATTAGAATCTTCGATCAACCATGAAAAAAGGGAAAATAAAGCTCTCTCCTCTCCTGATCAGCTTAATAGAAGTTGTCCTGACATGAGCCACATAAATAACCCAGAAAGATTAACAAATCTGGAGCACTTTCAGGATACCATGAACGATAGCTCTTTGATTTTATCAACAAACACACACATGAGCCTTCCAGATCTTAGCATTAATGAACATAAAGAACTACGTGATGAAATCAGCCTCCTGAAAACGCAACTAGCAAGTGCACATTTAGAAATTGATAGACTGAACTTACATGTTTCAGATTTAAAAAGAAAAATTGATGATCAACAAAGGGAATGTCAAGTATTAAAACAATTGTTAAAGGAACCCACATCACGTGCGTTAACCCCTTTGAAACAAACTAGTAATGCCCCTGTATCAGGAAGAAAAAAGAAACAAAACAAGCAAATTACTCCGACAAAGACAACCAAACCTGCAAAAAAGCACGTAGAAAATACAAGAAAAATAATTAGAAAATCTATAAATAACGTGAACAGAAAACTTTGTATTCTAAGCAACAGACATTACTCTGGGACAATCCGTCTCGTCGAAAATACCTTTTCAAGTGACTTCAATTTCTGTCGTTACTTATCACCTAACATAAGTCTTAAGCTACTTTTGACTAACTTAAAAAACAAATTGTCAAATTATACTATGAACGACTACTGTATAATTTTTCTAGGCGATTCAGATATAAAAGAGACTAATAGTATTGAACTGATAAATACAATTGGGAATTTAATTAAACAAATTGAGTTTACGAACTTAATTGTCTGTACTCCCACCTATGTACTCGGAGCACCAATACATAACTATAAAATTGAATTATTTAATAGCTTACTCTACGTAGAATTACAAAAATACCAAAATGTTTACTACTTTGACTCCAACATGAATCTATCTTATGAAATGTTTTCGAATACAACAGGTGGAATTAATAACCTTGGATGGCAAAACATTTTTCAGACTATAATGAAACAAATACGCATTGATTTTGAATCATTTCCTTTGATTAGATTACAGGATGACTGCAATTTGGTCATTGATAGCAACATTGAATCAAACCATAACACATCTGATCATTTATTTCGTGTTTAATTCACTGTATATTGTCCATCAAAACATGAATGGCCTAATTAATAAATCAGAATCACTAATGGTGAGCTTAGAAAATTTCAATGATTCTCATTCTCCAGTAGATGTAATAGCCATAACTGAACACAATATGATCGTTAATGACTTGCATCGCCTCAACGTATGCAATTACAAGCTGGCGTCCTCCTATTGTAGACAACAACGCCATGGTGGATCCTGTATCCTAATTAAAAATTATCATGAATATGAGAATCTAAATACTATAATCAACCAATCGATACCGGGTGTGATTGAATGTTCGGCAATTAAATTGCCACAGCATAAAGTATACATAGTCTGTATATACAGACCTCCTCGGTCGAAATCTGAAATAATGACACTATTTTTTAGTAGACTCAATAATATATTAGGCTCCCTTAGTGATAAGAACAACTATAAACTGATTATATGTGGCGACTTTAATATTGATGTGCTCAAAAATAATAAGATATCCAGAGAATTTAATCAACTCCTATCTAATTACAACACAAAGTGCCATTTTCATGAACCCACCAGACTGCGCAGTAAAACGTGTTTAGATAACATAATACATAATATTCGGGGTGCAAAAGGAGAAGTCATAGAGTTGGCATTTTCCGATCACTCTGCTCAAACTCTTAAGATACCTATAAAAAAATCCTGTCGTCTAAAACACTGGTACACTTACCATCGGGATTATTCGCCAGCCAACATCAAGAAATTTGAAGACTGCATTGAGAGTTTAAGTTTTAATGAAGCATATAAGACAAGCTCTCCTAATGAGGCATTCAACTCATTTCACGACCTTTTTACACTCTTTTACAAATTGTGTTTCCCAAAGATGAGAGTAAAAATTCCTGTTCTGAGCAAACCAAAATGGATTTCAAAAGGCATTAAATCTTGTAGTAAAAAACGCTGCCACCTTCTATGGCAATATCGTCTATGTCCATCATCAATAAATAAATCAGCTTATGTGGGCTATAATAAACGGTACAAGAGAATAATTAATCTTACCCAAAAAGCCCAGAATGACTATTATGTGACTCACTCAAAAAATAAGTCCCAAGCAACATGGAAAATAATAAATAAATATAGTAGTAGCTTACCTAGAGAACAAATAACTAGTGTAATAAACAATAATAACGCAGAGGTAACTGAACCATCAGAAATAGCGAATGCGTTCAATGACTTTTTTACAAATGCATCAAAAACTGTTTCTGAAAGGGATTCCAAACCTAATTTTACTCTACATAACCAAGCTAATTCCATATTTTTGGCACCAATTATCCCATTCGATGTTCTTAAATGTATACGCTCACTGAAAAATACGAATAGTGTCGGTTTTGATGATGTTTCCACTAAAATTATCAAAGCAGTAGGGAGAATAATAGCCGAAGTCTTATGCTACATTATAAATTTGTGTTTGGAACAGGGAACGTTTCCAGATACATTGAAATTAGCAATAACTACTCCAATATTTAAAAAGGATGATAGAAAGTACATTAAAAACTACCGGCCTATTTCATTAACCTCGATTTTTTCCAAGATAATAGAATACATTATATATAACAAATTTAATGATTACTTCGAAACTAACAACATATTTTCAAATCACCAATATGGCTTTAGAAAGAATAAATCAATCAATATGGCTGTATATGAGTTTCTAGAACGCGTTATTAAAAATGTTGAACATCGAAAACCTACACTGGCGCTATTCATGGACATGACTAAAGCTTTCGATAATATTAACCATAAAATATTGCTTAATAAACTAGAAAGATATGGAATAAGAGGCAACGCACTAAAACTAATTGAGTGCTACTTAAGCAATAGAAAACAAATTACACATTTATCCAAAATTGATTGTAAAACTGGCGAAAACAAAATCTATAGATCAAAAGAGAGGCTGGTACAGTATGGAGTACCACAAGGAAGTGTGCTAGGTCCACTTCTTTTTATAATCTACATTAATGATTTTCCTTGTGTAACCAATCATCATATGACTATATTTGCGGACGACAGTACCGTTTTATTTGCTTATAATGATCAGAAAAATATTCAATTTGACATAAAAAATACATTGACATCTTTAATCCAATGGTTGACATTAAATAACCTCACAATTAATTTGACAAAAACACACTTAATTAACTTTAAACAAAGAAATAACAATCCTTTAAATTTTAATATCACCTACGCTGGGAATGTAATCAAAGAGGTAGACACTACCAAATTCCTAGGTTTAACTATAGACAATAAATTAACATGGAAACCTCATATTGAGAATTTAATAAAAAAATTGAATCAGTTCTCTTATGCCCTCTATAAACTTAAAAAGGTTGCTAGTATTAAAACGCTCCTAACAGCCTATCACGGCTATGTCGCATCGACCTTAAGATATGGTATAATGTTTTGGGGTAACACTACTGATAAACAAAGTGTCTTCAAAGCCCAAAAAAGGTGTGTAAGGTCTATATTGGGTCTAAAACAAGAGGATTCGTGTAAACCTTACTTTCGAAAATATAAACTTCTAACACAACCATGTTTGTATATAAGTGAAATAGCAAACTTTGTCCGAAACAACCCAATTTATTTTGAAATGAATAGTGTCGGAAGTCGTCGTGAAGGTACATTGAAGTTCACTCACAGATGCAAACCCTTTCTCCAAAGAATGAGCGTAAATTGCATGGCTCCAAAGATCTATAACAAAATCCCATTGTATATCAGATCAATCAATGATAATAAAAAGTTTAAAACTACCCTATACAGCTTTCTTGCCGAAAAAGCTTACTATGATGTCAGATCTTTCTTTGATGATAAGCTATAAAAATAACTTTAGATTTGTGTGTTAAGTGTCAAAATTATGTCTTATTATAATAAATTGTAATCTAATATGATTGACATGCATGTAATGATAATAAAATTGAATTATAATTGAAATGTAATGTATGTATCAAATATTAATATTTATATTCATATACCTTTACGGTGAATCATGGCTGTACCTAACAATATTTTATTTAATATCTTGTAACACTTACCCATGTTTATGAATGAATAAATGATTATGATTATTATGATTATTATAAATATTTATATACTTACACAGAAAGTATCATCCATTCCATCATAATGTAGATTCTATTTTTAGAACATTCCCCGTGATATATGGGGTGAAGAATGGTAATACTATTATTGCCTTATTGTATCAACGTATTTAATGCAAATAAATGATTGTTTGTTTGTTTATCGTCGCAGAGCGAAAGGAAGAAGCCGGCTAGAGACAGGGACCGGAACTGGTTACCCTTATTAGAGGTTTCGATAGGGTAAAGTAACAAAAACCATATCAATAAGGTATGATCTCGGAAAATCCTATAAATAGGCTTACCTTATCAAGATAGGGTTTTACCAAGCTATTTTAATCTCTACGCGCAAAGCATTTGAATCAATATTGCGCACCTCGCTAACGGCCGCAACCGATTGGTCGGATTGAGTTAGTTCATTTGACAGGTCGTGAAAAAGAGATAGATGATCAATAGGGTATTAATACAATAAGATTACACTATTAATAGGGTAACCCTATTGATTTGATAAGCTAACAATAGGGTTGCCCTATCGATCTTAGGCTTAACTCTGAAAAGGGGTTTTCCGGTCCCTGGCTAGAGAAAGTTGAGTCGCCGACAAATCGACAAACTATCAACAGTTGACATCGGACGCCAACACTAGTGAAGTGTTATAAAAAGTTTTTCAAGGTGATTCATTCTCAAGGCGTTTGTCCTGATTCCAAGCTGCAAAAAAACAACGGATCAACATTTTCTTTGCATTGGATTAGGGTCGGAGTGATGGACACTTGTTTATATTGAAAAATATGTCATTTGCATGGAAAAATTGGAAAGATATCATCCACATCGCTAGAGCAAAGCTACCTGTGACGTTATCTGAGAGGAAAGGAAGTCAAAAGGTCAAAATCGAAATTATCTCTGAATACACATTCCATTACGATAAGTAGGTACGTTTTTATCAATTTCAATTAATTGGGGTATTAAGGGACTTAACTCATTGGGGGACTTGACTCTCTCTAGCCGACTTGATCCTCTAGCATTGCGGCGGGACATAGCTTCCGTCATCATTCTATACCGCATCTATCATGGGGAGTGCTATGAAGAACTGTTTGATCTACTCCCTGCAGCCGAATTCTTACATCGAACCACTCGCAAGCGAGTAATTCCATCCTCATTTCTATGGATGGCGGTCTAATACTGTGCGTTTTTTCCCGGAACTTTCTACCACGTACCTCAGTTCTGTGGAACGGTTTGGCTGCTGTAGTATTTCCGGACGGCTACGACTTAGAGACCTTCAAGAAAAGAACGTACTCTTTTTTAAAAAGGCCGGCAACACAAAGCGATCTCTCTGATTTCGCGGATGTTCATGGGCGGCGATGATTAATTTCCATCAGGTGACTCGATTGCTCGTTAGTCCGCCTCTAGCATAAAAAAAAATTACATATTTGTATAATTGTAAACATGTAAATAATTTGAAGGAAAGGAGAACAACAGGTGTCTATAAACATTCCTGTTTATAGACACCTGTTGTTCTCCTCATCTTAGCGTGTACTTCCTGGTTGCATCCTGAGCTGTCGCTCTTCGCCCGGTGTACGCTTAGACGACGAATTAGGTCTAATAATTAACTTTCATTTAACTTAGACAAAAGCACTCTCTAGAGATCATTTTTTTATGACCAATAAAGCTTACGTGGGCGGCGGCAATCGCTTACCATCAGGTGATTCGTCTGCTCGTCTGCCACTTATCATATAAAAAAGCACTACGTTGGTCTGGCCTCCGACCCGCCAAAGGGGTATCAGACAGATAAAGGTACAGTAATAGTAACAATTATGAAAGCTTATCACTTATCACTCCCGTGCTATCGGGACGCGTGGGCGCTTCCAATAAAGGATCCCACACGTTGTATTTTTAGCTCACTTGGCGATAATTTGGTTACGCAAATTCAGATTCCGGCTAAAACTAGAAAAAAATCGAGAATTGATCATCCAGATAATGTGATTACAAGAATAAGCTTCAATCTGGAACATTATCTGCGGCTTATAGCTGATTGGTACAAACTTCCAGGTACCTAAAATAACGTGCATCAAGAAATAATGACCCGTTTTGATGACCCGTGATTGATGACCCGTTTGGAACAGTGGTAGTGAACGCTGCCTTTGGTCCAAGGGTTGCGGGTTCGATCCCCGCACAGTACAAACATTTGTGTGCATGATCATGTTTGTTTGTATTGGTCTGGGTGTTTTCTATGTATTATAAGTATGTATTTACAAAAGAAAAGTATTATATGTATATATTTGTAATCCCACTGTTGATTCTGATATCCGTAACACAGGTGCTTGAGCTACCTATCTCGGAGTTAGATCAATGTATGTGATGTTGTGAAATATTTATTTATTTATTTATTTATTTGTATTGTAGTATATCGGCAACTGTAACTGTTTTCAGTTGGAGGTCAAACTGCTTTTTGACCTACTAGAGCATTTCGACCCACAAATTTAAGGAGGATGTCTGTTGAAGTGAGAATATGTCATCAAATTAGAATATGTGCTCAACATTTATCGAACTCGTATTGTTTAGTTTAGTAATTGCATTGCAACAGAGTATCTGTCGTCGCTGAGTCGCGAACACCTCTCGAAGTGATAAGGTGATAAGTAGTCGTAGAATAAATTACTGAAGGAATCGTACGCCCACGGCTCACTCGCACCGCCCAGCGGCAGTTTACTCGTGAGAACCGCGGGTAGCGCACGCGCTTAACAAATCTGAGCCTATCAATAATTCGAATTTAGAATTTGACATATTGAAGTGATTTTAATTTTAGATTTCTGTTTACTTTTATCGGTTTTATGGCCAGTATTTTTCGTGAATTAGGACCGTTTATTTTCTTTGTGAACATTAGACTTTTTCTTTTTTTTATGATCAAGATAAGAGTGTAGTTCGCGACATAACTTTTTGAGAAATGCCTGCTCAACCAGTCCTAGCTTTTGGAAAGCTGATAGCGAAAATTTCAGCTATTGTAAGTATATATTTTTTGTCTTTGTTGCTATGTTACTTGTGAGCCTAATTGTATGGTGCGTGGAGCCAACGTTACTACACTTGTGTAAATAAACTTCCAAACGTTGAAGTGAACATGTATTTAAATTCAGCAACAGTGGAAAATCACAGAGAATACACAGTTTTGTAATTTACCGACGCCTATAAAATCCTGTTTAAAATTGTTTTAACGTCAACTTGCTATAAGTTCTTCTCATTCATTTGACTATCAACATAATATTTAGTTATTTGAATACTGCTTTGTATGATAGATATATTTTTTATTGCACAGAACAGGGAGCTTCGCTTTTGTATTGCAAAAACATGATTGTGTTTACTCTATTCCTGGTAATCTAAATTTAAATATGAATAATACCAATGAGCAATTTTATTATCCTCATTTTGTAGCAAGAATAATGATTCAAACCAAGTATAGAAAATCAGAGCTCATTATGTGGAGTGTATGTATTGTAAACGGGAAACAAAAACTAAATCCAAAATCCAATATTTTTATCAGAACTGCTTTGCTCAAAACACCAACTAATGTATCATCATTATATATTATATCTTCACAATTATTTCCTTGTTTTTTATTGTTTTCACATCATTTGATTTATTTATTCAATTTATTAATAATTCCTTGTAAGTTAAAATGTAGGTAATGTAAGGTTAACTGTTTTTGTTGCATAGAAATGGATAGATTGCTGCGTAAAATATCCAAAATAAACAATTTGCTCTCTTGATAACGTAGAAGGGAGAAATGGCAGGTATCTACAACATTCAGAACCCGCCGCACCCCCCAGCCGAGCGGTCTCTTTGTGCCAAGCTCTGTGTTAAAAAATAATTTATATACAGTAAAACCAATATTTGTGCTACAAATTGTATACCTACATGATCGTTATTTCACCATCTAACCAGTAGTGAAATTAGTTTCCATAGTGGTCGAGACAGTGCAATGGGATCACGATAAATAAATCAGGAAAAAACGTTGTGATTGCGAATTTAAACAGCGCTTGATGTGTATCGTGTCGTCGTGACAGTGCTAACAGCTGTGAGTCAGCTGACAAAGGTCGTTAACCCCTAACAACTCGCGCGCCTTCTTTGCGGAAGAACAAGAAGGAACATTTCGTCAGGTATGTCATCAGCCGCTTGGCGCGGTGAATAGATGCGCACGTTCGTACCAACAGGTCGCCGGTTCTAATCCGAAGTGGACGATTGGAATTTCATTTTCTTATTTTTTATTCCCTATATTTTTTTTTACTATTTTTTAATGAATAAAAAAATGGTACCTACGCCAAAGGCGAATATATGTGCGAAATGTAATAAAAAAATCACTACCAGACGATGTCTTTCCTGTAGTATGTGTAAGGAAAAGTTTGACCTGGACTGCGCTAATGTTCCGGAGAAAAGATATTATTTGATGTCGCCCACAAGGAAAAGAACATGGAAGTGTAAGACCTGCAAGCGAAACATGGAATTAAGACAGACATCGAATGATCATCAAACTCAAACTCCCCTGTCTTCACGCCCTAACATAGTAAATGATCCTATTGAAGAAGACAGTTTTGTGGCAAACATACCAGTGGAAAATTCGTTTGAATCCCTATCATCAGGGCACTCAGATAATGAAGAAACAAAATCAGAATTTGACTCCAACTGGTGCATAACACCGAGAAAACTAACCAGCAGCTGTCCAGATCTAGGTAATGTGTATGACAAGATTGAAGACCTAGAAAAAAGTAACTTGGGTCTTCAAAACCAGCTACAGATAGCTGAAAAGGAAATTGAAAATATTCTAGCGGAAAATTTTAAACTAAAAAAACTTCTATCAGAATACAAGACAAAGTTTCAACGACTATCTGATGTAAGTAAATCCAGCTCAAAGAATATCACATATAGAAAACAAAGGAAGAGTTTGAATAAGACAAAATTAAATTTCTCCTCAGAAGAAAATAATCCAGGTACATCTACTCATACAGATGTGTCTAATTCACCAGTTGCTTCATGTTGCACAAAAGAAGTTCATATGGCTACATGCTAGCGGTTGAAGCTCCCGCTAGCATGAGCAACCAAAGAAAACCTAAAATCCATATTATTGGAGATGAACAGGTGAAGGGACTCTCAAGCAACTTGATGGATATTAGGACGAACAAATGGAACGACGTTTATGACGTTTCTGGTACAGTTATGCCCGGAGCTACATGTCATCATATATTTAGTTGTACTGAAAATCTAGCAAAGGTGGTGAATAGGGACGATATTATAGTTTTATCAGTAGGCTCAAATGACAAAAACCC
>CM032482.1:18909834-18927579 GCA_019059595.1 Marasmia exigua
GAATCACAAGTGCGCTGCACAAGTCACAAGTTTAAAGTTTGTTAAACCCCCCTTTCCCCCAGATTGGGCCTCCGGTACACTCACTCACGCAGCGTAACACAGCACAATGCGCCTTCACGCCGGTTTTCTGTGAGGCAACACCAGTGGAGTCACAAGTGCGCTGCTAACCTTTTCCCTTCCCCCCCATTGGGCCTCCGGTAACCTCACTCACACGGCGAAACACAGCGCGGGCGCTGCTTCACGCCGGTCTTCTGTGAGGCAGTGGTAGGTATCACTTCGGTCGAGCTGGCCCATTCATGCTGAAGCGTGGCGTTCCCACGTTTAAGTTAAATATAGAGGTGGCAGACGAGTAGACGAATCACCTGATCGTAAGCGATTGCCGCCGCCCATGGACACCCGCGACAACAGTGGAGTCACAACTGCGCTGACAACCTTCAACTATTTTAAGAGATGAAAAACAAATCGAAAAGAAAAAAAATGGCGACGAGCTCCATTTTTCTTTCAGATTGAGCCAGCAGTTTCGCACAATTTGCAAAGGAAACTAGGAAACTGGTTCCACGCAAGACGTATGGTTCGCCGGGGGACGGGATAATTGAAGTCTTCAAACTGGTTCTGACTTCCCGGAGGGTGAGAACAACGGGTAACTCAGGCAAGGAGTGGGGGAAGGCATTGAAAGAAATACAATTATTTCTGAATGATGAAATGATTATTTATAGAAATTTGATGTTCAAGATTATTCATAAGAAATTCTGGAAAAGACCGTACCTACAGTTATTTAAAATGTTTTTTTATGCTAGAGGCGACAGCAAGCGGGCCAAGATGGTAAGCAATCAACGCCAACCATGAACATTATGCGAAATCAGAGAGATCGTTAAGGCGACGGGTAGCCCTAACAAGCAACAACATTTTTAATTGTTAGCTACTAAACCAGATCTATTTTAAACGATTCAGGGTTACAACCTCTGGGCAAACACTTATACAATTTATTAATTAACCATGCACAAATGTTGGGTCCGTTTTTGTACGCGAAAAATTGATTACCGCCAAAAGCGGCCACTTTTAGCGTGAATCAATTTTTGGCGTACAAATGGGTCCGCATTTGTGCATGGATATTTAAAAATAGTATGAGTGTTTGCCGAGAGATTGTAACCCCGAAATTGTTTAAAAAAGATCCGGTTTAGTAGCTAACAATTTAAATAGATTGGCGTCGCTAGTGTGTCCTACCCGTCACCTTAATGCGGTGCCGGCCTTTTAAAAAGGAGTACCTACGCACTTCTCTTGAAAGCCGTCGGGAAAAACTTCTACAGCCGAAAAAAATAGTCTCGTGTTTAAGTATGGTATTTTTATGTACCTACTTACCTAATTACTGACCTACCCAAATGTCTGCAATGGGCTATGGGAAAAAAAATTTAAGTATGGTTTTGATATTTTTTTCCAATGCCTTTTACTATTTTAAGTAACTGATTCAATATTTTTGTAAAATAATAGGTAGTTATTTTTTAATTAATTTTCAAGCATTTTGAATTCGAACGTAATAAATACGCTTAGTGTTCCCATATGTAATTTTCCCCAATTTACGGGAAATATTTTGTAAGAAAAAATAACATACTTCTAAAAATGCCTTTTGATCGGGGAAATTTTAATTCACTATCTGGTAACATAACGGTAAAGTCTTAGTTTTGGTGTCACTCTGCGAAGAACTTCAAACTAGCGCCATCTGTTACCTGGTCCGGGTGAATAAGTCTCTGAGACATTGTTGTCACCTTTCTGAATACAACCTGTCTGAATAGCTAGCGTATCTACGGTCAAGTGAAGGTCAACGCTATTTTATTGAAAATATCCTTGATCTAGTAGTTTGAAATTTAAAAAATATTAAAATATGTTATAAAATACAAATGCCTCGAAACGGTTTTCGAATTGGAACCTGTTTAATTTTTTTCCCATACCCCATTCCCGAGGCATCACAGATGCTTTGCCTGCTCTGAAGGAAGGAATAAGCACTTTTCCAGGTTGTATCTGTCATGAAACACTTTTGATGGAAGCTGGTGGCACTGCACAGTTATGATAAGTATCTACCTAATAAGTAAGTAGTTAAAAGCGTGCGATATGTTTTTTTTTACAAATTCAAAAATTTAAAAATTCAGATTTCATTTATTTGCATTCACATTTTACAGTTCTTATCTTAAGTATTGCTCATACATATTTAATCCGATCTATCGATATACAAATATTTTAGTGTCGTCATGCATACATAAGTAGTTATAATAAGTAAGTTTAATTGATTACTGTCTCGATATTGCTTTCAAATGTATTGAATATCGAGACAATAATCAATTTAACTCAGAAAACATAATTTTGTAGGTACATGTTACTACAATCAGACAACTTTGGTCAATTTACATATTGAAAAATTAGGCGTAATTCGATTGAAGAAATTTGTCAGATTTTACTTTAGCGTGTAGATGTCCGTACCGCCTGTCTAATCCCATTGAAAGCCCGTCCGTGGGCGGAGGTCGAGAGAGAAACTCTTTGCCATAACTAATAGTTAGGTATAACATTGGAATGTGTTTGATACGCGCTTGCGCTTCCGGCTATACGATCTTGACGTTTAAAAATCGTAATTGTATGGTATGCTAACCATATTCATTCATGTTTGTATACCTACCTAGTTTAATTTCACCATGCCATTTAATGTCGGATTATTAATTAGATGAAGTAAATTGACAGATGTCAATGTGTCACTCCCATAAATTTGCAAAATGTATCTATTTCTAAGATCTAATGGGGACTTGACTGACATTTGCATTGTCAAGATTTTACAAAATATAAATATTTTGTCAAAATATAGGTCAATATATGCCAAAGGCAAAAATTTTCAATTAAAAATATAACGTCTAGCCGGTTTTATGGTCATTCAAAGATTCATGGGCAAGTCCATTTTAAAAGTATACAATTATTAAAAAATAATTATGCCATTGAATAACCCATACAATTTGCACCAATTATTATAATAGAACCATTGACCTAAACGAAACATTTGTAATAGCTAGTTAGCTACCATACAAAATTCAAATGAAATGCATACAAAATACTTAAGTGTGACGTCACATTTAAGTCGCCATTTGTATGGAGCGTTTTGGGTTTGCCCAAAATAATGTGATTTTAAAGTTGTGATATCTCAGGTAGTTTAAATGAGAATCAAATGATTATTTCAACGATGTTTCTATCATTGAGAGGTCTTTTGATTGCAAAATTAAAAAAAAAGTAGTCGTATACCGTATTTGGCGGTCGAAACTGTGCGAATCCGTCTTCATGTCCATTTCATCAGATATCTGGAGAGTTTTCTATTGTTAGGTATGCTTGTAAAATCCACTCCCATACATTTGCAAAATGTATCCAATTCAAAGATCTAATGGCGACTTGACTGACATTTGCATTTGTCAGTTTACTTCGTCTAATTATGAAGAGTTTTGGCGGTCGAAACTGTGCGAATCCGTTTTCATGTCCATTTCATCAGATATCTGGAGAGTTTTGTATTGTTGGTATGCTTGTAGAATCTCCTTGCGTGATCTTATTAATTCCTAATAAGATCACGCGAAGAGATTCTACAAGCCTATGAAGAGATCCGTAGAAGAACTAAGGTCACAAACAGCCTAATGAATGGACAACATTTCAAAATTGCTAAGCTCTGAAACAAAAAATACCAATTCTTTGTTTACTTTTCCGCTGCTCGAATATATATTTATTCATTTTTTATATTGCTTATTTACTGGGAAAAAAATTAAAAACTTAAAAACGTAAGATGACGTCATCGGACGGCAGAATGTAAAATATTTCTTTGCTTAGCACATTATAGTTTTAAATTTACGAAATGCCAAACCCATGACATGTAACTGTCAAAAAAAAATACAACTTGTCAACGTTGAATGTATGAATGACGTTGACAATGTTGACACTAGTTATTATTTACCTTCTACCCTACCCTCTAGTAGTACCTTTTTTTTATTAAAACAATGATAAGCAAAGGAATATCGCTGTGTTCAGCCGTCCGATGACGTCATTTGGCGCTTACGTCTATTTAGAATATAAAGAATTTCAATAATTATTTTATGCATGAAAATGGACAAATTTTGAAAAAAGAAAAAATATGGGTCTGTTAATTTTGTCTATTTTCATATAAAAAAACAATATGGACATGTTAAAAATATGAAATGTTGTCCATTGCAATCCTCAAGGGGCAATGGGCTGGGAATCAGACGGCCGTTGGGGTGGAAACACAGTGGAAATGTTCTCAAATGGAGATGGTACAGGGAGTCGCAGCCGTGGCAGTCCCCAATAGGTGGATCGAAGTTTTGAGGTTGTAGTATCTAAATGTGGGAGAGCCACGCTTAGGCATGAATGGGCCGGCTCGACCGGAGTGAGATCACTGCCTCACAGAAGACCGGCGTGAAGCAGCGCCTGCGCTGTGTTTCGCCGAGTGAGTGAGGTTACCGGAGGCCCAATGGGGGGAAGGGAAAAGGTTGGCAGCGCACTTGGGACTCCACTGGTGTTTCGGGTTTCCATGGGCGGCGGAATTGCTTACCTTCAGGTGATCCATCTGCTCGTCTGCCACTTCTCATATATAAAAAAAGGGTCTTAAATCACCTCATTTTTATTATCATTATTATTTTATTATTATTTTTATTTTATTTTTTATTGAATTAAAGATAAAAAAAAAGATAAAAAATTCTTTATTTAATTTAGGTCCACACAAAACACTTATGAATGTCAAAATAGTACATATTATCTACCGCTGGTTCGGAATGTCGATTTCTACTGAGAAGACACCAGCAAGAAACTCAGTAGTTACTCTTTTCAAATATTGATGATGTTGCAGAGTTTCAATTGAGAAGAGAGAAAAAAATACAATTATGAAAGTATTGAAAGTTAATAGACTACTATGAATAACAACTTAAAAGATTAATGAATTAACATGACCAAGAATCCTTATCATTTAAATAGTCTTGTACACTATAGTAACCTTTCTTCATTAGGCAGGTTTTAATATGGGACTTAAACTTATCCAGTGATAGGTTAATGACATTTTGTGGTAGCTTATTAAATATCTTAATACTTAAGCCAACAAACGAATTAAATTAATAAGTAACAAAAATAATCATCCTTTTTCGCATTTATTTTTGTATTTTGTCTCACAACACTAAACGTATTAATTTGTAGTGGAAAATTTAAATTGCTGATGTATTATTTAAGTAATTTTAGAACAGAGTACTATTTAACAGCTGTATTTTTCCTTAATAAAGAAAATAAATAAAAAAATAAATAAATCATTCTCGGTTTTAACTACTCAGTATTACTACTAATTTTACAAGTACGAGTAGGTAAGTATGGTAGGTACGGTCAGCATCAAAAGTAGCTTAACACTTTAGTACCATGTCGAAGTAACATTTTTTACGAACCGCTTGGACACTACGTACAATAGGCAGAACAGTTACTTAGACATGGTACTAAAGTGTTAAGCTACTTTTGATGCAGACCGTACTCGCCACCGATTCTAAAATATGTTCGAGTAGGTAGTGACTAAACTAGGTACCTTCTACGAAGATATAAGATGAACATGAATGAACCAACTGCGTTAGATTAGAATACTTTCATGAGAAAAAAACTAGCATATTCTTTTAAAAAAAACTATTACCTATGAATTTCATCATCATCATCATCAGCCCATTTAAGTCCCCACTGCTGGGGCACGGGCCTCCCTCAATCACATGAGGGGTAATTGCCATACTCACCACGCTTGGCAGACGGGTTGGCGAGGGTTTTGATATAAATGCAGAGTTTTCCTTCTCTGGGTGCTGATGATCATGCCAGCAGCTTTACCTTAGTCGCCTTTTACGACACCTCGGTAAGAGTGAGGGTGGCCTATTCTACTCTGCCGGGGACCACGCGGCTATGAATACCTATGAATTTACATTACGACGTTAAATTTTATGTGGGGTCACTTTACAAGATAACACCTGAGTTGAAAGTTTGACTAAATACATAAATGTATTACAACTACCTATCCAAAGTAAAAATCTTGATTTTATATCCCTAACTGGTGGCCAGTGGTTCATTCATATGTCGGCCAGATGTCATCTTACTTTGTCAAAATATAAAATTCCTTACAAGTACCTACGTATGAGTGTGAATTGGAAGATGTAATGAATGAAGAAACTTCCTGTTTGTTAATCCCATAATATATAAACACACTTTTATAATAATAATAATAATAATTCTCACAACATCTCATAGGTTGACCTGATTCCGTACTAAGAACACAAGAAAATTAAGACAATAACTAAGAAATAAAATTAAACTAAAAGTAAATAAAAAGGAAAGTTAAAACAAAGTAGGTCCCCGTGGCAGTGTCCCCAAAATGCTGGCAGCATTACCCCGCTGGATCGCGATGGAAATTCGCTGGGCGAGGTAGCTGCCTGCTTTTGGCTCTCCCGTGACTTCGACTAGAAGCTTAGCTAAGTCACGGAAGAAAGAGATCTTGAGAGCGTCGAAACCCCACGGGCCCAGTGTTTCAACACCGAAAGCTATAAAGTGGTAGGCACCAGGTAGATGCCTATATATTTGTACTGTGCGGGGATCGAACCCGCAACCCTTGGACCGAAGGCAGCGTTTACTACCACTGTTCTAGACGGGTCGTCAAATATTAAGGCGACGGGTAGCCCTAACTAGCGACACCAATCGATTTTAATTTTTAGTTTCTAAACCGGATCTATTTTAAGAAATTTCGGGGTTACAATCTCTCGGCAAACACTTATACTATTTATTAAATAACCATACACAAATGTTTTAGTAGCTAATAATTAAAAGCGATTGGCGTCGCTAGTGTGCCCTACCCGTCACCTTAATAGATTAATCGTATAATTTGAGACGCATCTGCCTAAGTAATAGGAGATCTGTCTAAGTGTGGTCTGCAATTAAATGTATAAACACAATGAGTAGACATATAAAGCGCAATGTCATTTTTTTTAGTTACTTAAGTACTTATTTAACGGAATAGACATAAAATGGATGATTTGTGAAAAACTGGTCATCATAAATTGACACAGGAAGAAATTTAATGCCTTTTCAAATCATATATGCATTAAGCTTTATACCCCATTATTTAACCCCTTATGTATTGTCAAAATGTATTTTATGTTGGTGTTCTAATTAAATAAATAAATAAATATGAAAGAAAACTAAGGTAAAACTGCTGGCATGATCATCAGCACCCAGAGAAGGAAAACTCTGCATTCATATCAAAACCCTCGCCAACCCGTCTGCCAAGCGTGGTGAGTATGGCAATTACCCCTCATGTGATTGAGGGAGGCCCGTGCCCCAGCAGTGGGGACTTAAATGGGCTGATGATGATGAATATACTAAGTAAGTGTCAGTCAACAAGAGAATTCAAAATATAGAAAAATACATACATAGTATGTACACACGGCGTCACGTCAAGTTACCCTTATTGACCTTTGGACCGTCCTTATATCTGGGACACAAGTGCTACTTTTCCACTGCAGGGGGGTAATTTGATCTGACGCCGACTGTACAGACAAAACACCAGTGTTCATTACAAGAATGTTTGTCCAGGGTGGAGATAGAACCCAGACCTTTGGCAAATGAGACAGGATTACTACCAAATGCACCTTCTGGCCAATAAAATAAAAATAATAAATATTTAAATACGTAGTGTCCGATCGAAACTAGTTTTACGACCGAAACCGAAACCTAAAACGATTTTCGGCAACGGTGTCTATTTCGGCCGAAACCGAAACTTCCACAAGGATCATATTTTGAGGGAAAAATAGAGAAAACGTTTTTATAATCAGCAAGTCTTTATTGTTTTCTCTTTAAATCACATAGATAAGCAGTCTTCGATATTTTCATTTATTAATAATCAATGTAGGAACCTTTAATTAAGAAAAAATATATTAGTTGCACCTCAGAAACACTCACAATAGGTATTTGGTAATAGGTAAATACTAAAATGAACTTTGAAACTCTGAATCCATCATTATTATCACCATGAAATGCACTATAGTCATTACTAACTTCCCAAGTAATGTTTGTTTACGTATAGCATTTGCGAAAGAGTAAAGCGAACCAAAAAAAATATAGGTTAATGTTGGCGACTGGCTGAGATGCAACCTTATTTTTATAAGTTATTTTTCTCTACATTTTGACGTGCTGGTTTCCTTTCAAAAAACTGTCAACTGATTGTGTCACTTTAACATCGCTTTGTATATTTATCTCTAAATTATATAGAATTTATTATTTAAATCGTGCTTTTATCATTCTCCAGTTAGTATGTATACAGTCCACTAGCATCGCCAGTAGTTATCAGTTAGATTAAACTTGATTATACTTTCGCCCTGTTGGTCTAGTGGTTTAAGTGGCCGTGATCTCATGGTCTTGGGTTCGATTCCCGGGTCGAGCGAAAAGTATGTTTTGAATTAACCAATCCGCATTTGGCAAGCGTGGTGATTAAGCCTAATCCCATAATAGTAGCGAAAACTTGATTTCTATGATGGAGACCTTTGCTGATAAAAAAAAACTTTTATCAGTCATATTGAATATTTTTTTGATGTTTACCACCCGCTCTTATGTTATAACAACATAAAACGAGATACAACTTACCAAATTCAAAATAAATCACTCGAACGAACAGCAAACAAACAAGCGACATTGGCTCTGATGGGATTCATTCACTCATTCAGCGTGCTGAACATGACCGATAACAGCGCGAAAACTCCCGAATGCACATTCGATTTCGGTCGTAGTTTCGGCAAGTTTGCCGCTGAAAACGAAACTAAACCAAAACTCGTGTTTTTACCGAAAACGAAACCGAAACCGAACATTCAATCTGACACTACAAAACTGTATGAATCGTTCTTATCAATACACACCTCGCACAATGATCTAATAATAGTTCCAAGCTAAAAATAACCCGATAAGTATAAACTTCCTCGAAGTGATGTAAATAAAGCAATTACCTAATTATGTAAATTTTCCTTCAAATGTCAATTTAAAACTAGAACAAAAAGATACCCAAACAAAAACAAACAAACGCACAATGGCTCCCAAAATACGCCTTAAAGTTTAATGCTCATTGTTGTATGTTAATTGTGTGCATCTGTTATGTTCAGCGAAATATGGGTGACGGTCCAGTGCTTCCGTGTCAAGGCCCCGGCTCCCCTACCCTAATGTAGCCCACGTCTGTGCCCACGTCTTGCCTAGGGCTGTCCACAGCTGTCAAATTGTTAAATATTTCACAACACTCGTAGCTCAAGCCTGTGTTACGAATATTAGAACCAACCACGGAATTACAAATATATATATATTGATTTTTTGTTGTAAATAAATACTTAAAATACATAGAAAACACCCTCACCAATACAAGCAGACATATTCATGCACATAAATGTTTCACTACCACTGATCCGAACGGGTCGTCAAATACCTTATAGTACAGTGGCGGACACATCAAGCTATACAAAACTCTCAAATTTCTTCATTCGATTATAAACCTTATATTGTTACATATTGAGTTCGAAATCGATTGAGGAAATTTGACAGTTTTGTATAGCTTTACCTGTCGGCCACTGTACAAAATTAATTAAAATTTAATTTTCCATACATAAAATAGAATATCCACAAGGCAATACGAGTAATGTATTGAAAGGCTGATTTTTATTTGGTATATCGTTGATCAAAGCTGTCACTTCGGAACTCGGGGTACGTTTGAGGTACCTACATGAGAATATAAACAAACTATAGATAAATATTATTTTAACTAGTGTGGACGAACGAATAACGTCATGAGGAAATGCACGTTTGAGATAGTTTGGTTGTGACGCAAATAAAGTATTTAGTAGGTATTAATATTTTTTGAAAACATTATATCTATTTACTCTAGGAGTTTTTTTTAAATATGGCTATACCCGCAGATAATTTGCCAATGTCAAGTAACTTATTGAGGATAAGTAGTTGGTCAACAGTCGAAGCCAGTTACATTCACAGTCACTCAATAAAACGCCGGTGTTTTACGTTTTATCGACCTATGGATTCAGCGGATTTCACTCTAAATGCAATCGCGGGTTTTAAGACTCTATTAAGTCCAAGCAAGTTGTCAGGAGACAACTCACTCGACACACAATAGCAGTGTTAAAAAGGATACAATACAACTTATTATTAGGATCACTATGCGGCACTTCACTGCACAAATGAACACCAAATTTGTACACTAAAAACCACTAGACACTTATTTAAAAATTTTGAACTGCATCAGCCCACGCGGCTTGTTTAAGCCCTACCCCCACCTCAATCCCCACCCTAGGGTTGGCAACCCTGCTTGCGTGACTTTTGAGTTTCACGTATCGCTCGCTCCGAGAATGAATTAATGAGTGGTTTTTGTAACAGTTGTAGTAAAATTGTACGATGAAGTTTACACACGAGATACGATCTACATGACAGTGAGATAGATATACGTGAGCTTATCCATATTAACAAATTAGTTAAATCGTTACCCATTTACATTTTTGTTTATTTTGTAATATTTGTTGCAACAGTAGATAAAATATAACAGTTACTATGATTTTATAATTTGGTGGCAGACGGTGGTGGTAAGCGATTGCCGCCGCCTATAGATACATCAGTGGAGTCACAAGTGCGCTGCCAACCTTTGAACCCCCTTTTTCCCCGGAATGGGCCTCCGGTACCCTCATACACGCAGCGAAACACAGCACAGTCTGCTTCACGCCGGTTTTCTGTGAGGCCGTGGTATCACTCCGGTCGAGCCGGCCCATTCATGCCGAAGCGTGTCTCTCCCACGGTCAATGCAATGATAAGTAGGTAGATACAATTATTTCAATGGTAGGTAACTATTTTGTTAATTTAGAACCCTATATTAATTTAATAACATCCATGTTTATTGTAAAATACGGTAAAATTTGTAATTAAAATTTACATATTTTTCGGTCTTTAATTGAAGATCTTATTTGTATTACTTAGTTCTTACCTTTGAGTATCATATTATGTTACCTGTGAAGCCAATTTAGGTAGAGTAGTAATATGTATTTAATATAATTTGAGTAGTGACAGAAAAAAACAAGTTAATACATGTTTAACTTTTCACGAAAAGTTTAAAACTCACAACTAATAATAAATAAGTAAAAAAATAGGTTCTAGAGAAGAAAAAAAAAACCATTAATAATAATTTTTTTCATTTCGAATTGAAATTGTGTCTATTCCGGACCTCAATTCTCGTGCTCGTGATATTTTGAAAACATGGCGGATATCACCTGAAAACCATACAAAAATAACTATATTTTAGTGAATGAATAAATGAATGAAAACATTTATTTCGACCAACACGGATCATATACAATTAAAATAACATCAAATCAAATTCAAATTAAATTTAACACACGATATTTGTTTATTATTAAATACATACACAGGCACACAGCATCAGAACAGTATTCTTACGTCAGTCCGTACATGAACCATGCTGCAATGGTTCAGGTACTGACCGTCGTAGCGCTCGGCGAATGCAGTCAGGATGCCGTTCCGGCTGGCCCGCACCCGGCGCACCAGGGATGTGCACCGCTTGCACATGGTAGCGTAGAAGCAGTCCACACGCGCGTCGGCGAACATCCCCGATGCGCTGCAGAAGCGGGGAAGCCCCAACAGCATCCTGAGCGCATTGTTGTACTGCACACGCAAGGCATTGTACTGCTTCTGCGTATAATCAAGCCACAGACTGCACGTGTAGAATGACTTACAAAACGCCCTGAAAAGGGTAATCTTGACGCCCCTCGAACAACGAGCAAATCTGCGTGCTATCATATTAGCTCGGACAGACAAGGCCCTACGCTCCCTTTCAATGTCTACATCATCTTTCAAACCCGAGGTTACCCAATGACCAAGATATTTAAACTTCTCAACTCTACTTAGAGGGGACCCATCGAGCTTAATTTCGGGTACATTTCCTAGGTGTCTACCTCGGGCTTGAAAGACCATGTACTCACTTTTTTTGGCGTTGTACAATAGGCCGTGCTCAACTGCGTACCTTTCACAAATGCCAAGCAGCCTCCTCAAGCCACCCACAGAGTGTATCTACCTCCTAGAGTGGCCCCGCTGGTAATCAGTTCTGTCCTGATTCCAGCTTCGGTTGGTATTAGGCAGAAACGGTTACCGTGGGGCACGGTTTTCCCCTTTCATTGTCTGCTGAGGGCTTAGAGGACCGGCCTCTCATTACGGACCTGAACACAATAGGGCCGGGCACGGAGGCTGCCTTCTTTATCCAGCCCCCCCTTCTGCCGTAGGTTGGCGTTGGGGTGTGGTGGCACCCACTGTCGGGCGCTTTGGCGTGCGGTGGGCCGGTGTTCCTGGTGTGATGGTGCCGTATGGGGGCCTTTTTGTTCTCGGGCCTTGAACTGTCGCGCCTTCGGGCGCGTTCGAATGTGTGTTGCGCCCCGATCCTCGGGAGCGCTCTCCCCGCCTTTACGATGGGGGCTTTGTTGGTGGGTCTGTGTTGAGTCCCGCAGCCAGAGGGATGCAGCTACGACTCGCCACCCCCGCTTTTCCCGTCCCGTCGATTGTCTCCGCAACCCAGCGGGGATGCTCGAACGAGAGGGTTTTCGGGTATAACATAAAAGTCTGTGGGTGCTGTCTCCTCTCTCTGCCCTGCAGCCAGCAGGGTATGGGTTGGGGGAGGGGTCTGCAGTCGTCCCTTCCGGAGCGTCTGCGTTGCATTCCAGCAACGTGGACGATTCCGGAGAGGGTGGAGTGGTGGGCCATGGGAGTGGCCCTAGGCCTCGTTTTTCGGCGAGGCCCGTTTTTGAAGAGGCCGTGCTGGCGAGCGTCTCGTCCTTCGAGGGTGGGCCGCGGACTTGGTTTCGTACCCGTCACCGTAGCCACCCCACACGGACGTAGCAGGAAATGCCCCGGTGGTTTTTAGTGGGTAGGCCCCTGGGAGCACCCCAAGGGAGAGCCCCACACTACCCGGCCGTCTCCCAGCGGTCGGGTGTGCTTAAGGCGGTGTTTTCCTCCGGGACAAAAAAAAAGGTCAGCTCCCCCTGTCTCACCCCACACTCCAACCTGTACGGATCCGAATAGGACCCTGACCATCGAACAACGTTGATCTGGTTTTGGTACCAATATTTAAAGATACGTATAAGCTCCACAGGCACTGAAGAACTATACAGTTTTTGCCAAAAAAATGTCAGATCGAGGAAACATGCATGGACAGGCGTATTTCTATCGGTATAGTACTTGACGGGTTGCTTTAAACTCAGTACAGCAGTTTCTGTGGAGAGACCAGACTTAAAGCCAAATTGATTGTCATGAATCCGTAGGTATTTATCCAACTGAGTGTTAAGCAAACCGTCAAGCACCTTAGCAATCACAGTAGCCAGCGATATGGGTCTATAGTTGTTTTTATCACTTATATCACCCGTTTTATTTTTCGCGATTGGCACCTCCACACTCCTCATCATATGCTCAGGTAAGTACGAGTGCACTACACACAAGGAGTAGAACATCGCCAAACTCTCGGCAGGTGAGTACCAGCATATTTATGATGCTCAATGCTCAAGTCATCGTGACCTGGGGACTTTCCGCGTGACATTGATGCTATGACCTTTCTTACCTCCTTAGCCATGAATCGTGTCATTTAGTGATATATGTCGTGTGAAAATAAATGTCACGAGCACGAGAATTGGGATCCTGGAGCCCAATTCTCGTGCTCGTGAATTTTTAACAACATGGCGGATACCACCTGAAAACCATACAAAAAACTATGTTTTAGTTATATATGTCGTGTGAAAATAAATGTCACGAGCACAAGAATTGGGCTCCTGATATAAAAGATGGAAATATTATTTCTGATAGAGCTGACCAAAATTGATGTGTGTTTGTTTGCAGGTGACGCATTGAGAGGAGTACAAAGTCCGAAAGTTCCTAGAAATCCGTCTGCGAAGCGCGTGCGCAACATCCTCACTAACCGATAATACCAATTATAAATGCGCGGTAGCTTAGTGGATAAGATCGAGTACCTTCTGAACGGGAGGTGGTCCGTATGCTCCGATTTTCTAAACCTATGTGCGTATTTAATTAGTCATAAGTTTTTGTTTGCTGAATAAATATTTTCTATATATTTCTGGGTCATTATCGCATAGAGATGTCATTACCGAGGCAGTCTTCAAAGCCATATTCACTCGTAATTGACATCATAATATTTAAGTGTACCGACTTTAAAAAAGGCATCTTCTATATTTTTTTATAGTTAAGTATAAAGTAAAGTATCAGCCTATAAACTGTCCCATTGCAGGACAAAGGCCTCCATCATAGAATTCACCAATCAAGTCGTCGCCACTATGATGGGATTAGGCTTAATCATCACGCTTGCCTAATGCGGATTGGAGATCAAAAACCTGAGTTTGAAAAAAGAAATTACTTACTTTTTGCGACCCGGAAAACCATTAGACCAACAGGGCGTCCATTTGGGTGTATTTTTTATATTAATATGTATTTGAAATTGACGATTTTTCTTTAAACATCGTTGAAAGAATGACTTAATTCCCATTTAAACTACCTGAGATATCACAACTATAAAATCACATTATTTTGGGCGAACCCAAAACGCTCCATACAAATAGCTACTAAGATGTGACGTCACACGCAAGTATTTTGTATGCATTTCATTTTAATTTTATGCTAGCTATATCAAATGTTTCGCTTATGTCAATGGTTCTATTATAATAGTTGGTGCAAATTGTATGGGTTATTCAATGGTATAATTATTTATTAATAATTTCATAATTTTAAATGGACTTGCCCATGAATCTTTGAATGACATTAAACCGGCTAGACGTTTTATTTTCAATTGAGAATTTTTTCTATTGGCACATATTTATCTATATTTGGTAAAATATTTATTTTGATAAAATCTTGAGCTTAGTCAAATACCCTATTAATTTTATTTAAAAATTCTGGTATTAATTCCAGAGGAAAATGAATTTGAATACTGCCACGACATGATGACGTCTTTACAAGAATTACCCTTCTACCACTGTCTCGGTGGTGAGGTAAAAATCAATATGGAAACCTGCACGTTTCGAATAGTTTCTCAAACCTATGGTAAACTCGCATATTTCGAGGATAAAATGAAATTTTGTTAATGATACCCAGGAATGATTGTTGCTATCTCCGTCGCACAATCGTCAACATGTTTTTATTTTTCTTTACGTATGTAAAGAAGCTTTATCGCGTTAGTATAAAGTTCAATTTAAAACGGGTGATTCTGTACCTACAAAGCGGGTGAATCTTTGAAACTTCCTATCACCGAATTATGCGAGTTTATCCTACCCACAATTTACGACCTCTTTGGGACAGTGGTAGTGAACGCGACCCACAAACAAAGTAGATGATACACGCTTTCTCTGATGCAAGGGTTGCGGGTTCGATCCCCGCACAGTACAACATTTGTGTGCATATACATGTCTGTTTGTCTGAGTGTTTAATAAGTACTATAAATATGTATTTACAAGAAGAAAAGTATTATGTGTAAATAATTGTAATCCCTGTATGTATGTTTCAGTCGTTCCGGTTCTCCTGTTAAGTGTTGCGAAGGTCAGGCGGCAGTCGCTTCATTGTGATTACCAGACTATTCCAAATCCTGAATCATGGTCTAAGCGTACCCCGGGCAACAGAGCAACAGCTTCGGACGCAACCGGGAATTACACGCTAAGATGAGGAGTTAAACTCTAATCAACAGTGTGCAGCTAATTGTGTGGCTGATGGTACCTAAGGCCTAAACGATTTATGTGAGGATTCGGCCTACAATCTATGTGGAGCATCCACGTTTGTACTCCGTCTAACAATGTGGCCTATCGCTTAAAATTCATTGGAAACGTAATGAATGGCCGATTGTTCTATATTTAGCTAGCCCCGTGTATAATAATTCGTTATTACGCACTTTGAATAAAACTGGTTTAAAGATTTTTTATTTTATTCCTTGGAATACCTATACAATTTAAAACGGTATCTAAAGGTCGATCCTTCAACGTAGATACCGTTTTAAATTGTATAGGAATTCCAAGCAATAAAATAAAAAATCTTTAAACCAGTTTTATTCAAAGTTACCCAAATTGACTGTATAAATTCAAAGAAAAATGTCTTTCAATTACGAAATAAAATCTTGCAAAAATGACTTTAATTATATAATCAAAGGCATAATAGTGAAAGAAAAATGTTTTTCAATTCCAAATAAAATCTCGCAAAAAGAAATGCCTTTCAATAACAAATTAAAATCTCGCAAAAATGACTAATTATATAATCAAAGGCATAATATTCAAAGAAAAATGTCTTTCAATTACAAATAAAATCTCGCAAAAAGAAATGCCTTTCAATAACAAAATAAAATCTTGAAAAATGACTTTAATGTTATAATCAAAGGCATAATATTCAAAGAAAAATGTCTTTCAATTACAAATAAAATCTCACTAAAAGAAATCCGAAGTACTGCCAAAACGAAAAAGGAAATAAATAAATATTTCACAACAGCACGCACATTGATCTGACTCTGAGATACCTGTGTTACGGCAGTTACAGATATCAGAATCAATAGTGGAATTACAAATATATACATACTAGCGGCCGCCCGCGACTCCGTCCGCGTGGAAAAGTAACTTTTTACCCCCCTTTCAACCCCTTACAACCCCCTTTTCGCAATAAAAAGTAGCCTATGTGCTTTCTCAGGGTCTAGATTATCTGTATACCAAATTTCATTTAAATCCGTTGAGTAGTTTTGGCGTGAAAGAGTAGCAGACAGACAGACAGACAGACAGACAGACAGACAGACAGACAGACAGAGTTACTTTCGCATTTATAATATTAGTATGGATTATCTATATTATAATACTTTTTATTGTAAATTTATACTTATAAAACATAGAAAATACCGAGAACGTCGAGATAAACCCAGTGGAAAGAGAGAAAGAAGATCGCTGATTGTTTCGGGACCGGGAGTGCTCGGGGGGCTAACTGGATGAAAACTGGCGAAGTAAGTATAGGTAGGTATCGAATTATTTGTGTACTCCTCGTATATCACCCACTACCTACATTCGAGTGACTAAGGGATGTACAAATGTATGTATAATGCAGGGCTGTCATCCCCTCTCATCTCTATGAAAGAAAGGTATGAAAGAAAGAAAGAATGAAAATACATTTATTGGCCACAAATAATACACAGATAACGCAACAGAATGACATAACATACAATATAGATACAAAGCAGTAGGTAGTTGACTTAACAACAATGGAAACATTAAGCGGTTGGTAGGTATCATCATCATCAGCCCGGTAGTACTCACTGCTGAGTGTAGGCCTCCTATCCCTTACGCCAATGTACCCGGTCTTGAGCCGCTCGCGCTCGGATCTATGTAGTCCTCGCGATTTTAGTGATGTAATCGACCCATTGTGACACTTGACGACCCGGATTTCGACTGCCGGTTCTAGGATACCATTCGGTCAGGATTTTACTCCACCTGCCGAAAACTGACAATCACACTTAGGCAGTATGTGTGAATGAAGTGCTTCGGCCGTTGACTTATTAGCTCAGGTGATGGGCAGTATCGTTTTGCAGGTCTTGGCAAACGTAATGTTGGGCGCCCTCTGGACTAGTGGAGGGACGATATGCGCAGG
>CM032482.1:18927679-18952679 GCA_019059595.1 Marasmia exigua
AGATACCATCGATCGCTCTCGAAGTCGATCGAGTGGCGGCGGCAGCTACAGTACATAAAAAAAACCAGCCAAGTGCGAGTCGGACTCGCCCATGAAGGGTTCCGTAGCAGCAAGTATCATCATATATCTATATGGAAGGTAAATTGCGGTTTACGGTTTATAACGTATTAAATAAAAACTACTCACTATAAACCCAATTCTCGTTGTTAGTTTTCATGATTATGTACATCATATATTTTTTTTAGTTTTATAATTCATTTATTATAGAAGTTAGAGGGAGGGGGACACAATTTAACACTTTGGTAGCGTCTTGCGCAAAGTATTGTGTTTAGAAAAAAAATATGTTAAAAACCTCAACATCATTTTTAAAGACCTATCCATAGATACCCCACACGTATAGATTTGATGAAAAAAAATTTTTTTGATTTTCAGTTTCAAGTATGGCATGGCGTTTCAAGTATACCTTTTTTATTTTTTTATTTTTTTAACTCGCATAATTCGGTGATAGGAAGTTTCAAAGATTCACCCGCTTTGTAGGTACAGAATCACTCGTTTTAAATTGAACTTTATACTAACGCGATAAAGCTTCTTTACATACGTAAAGTAAAATAAAAACATGTTGACGATTGTGCGAAGGAGATAGCAACAATCATTCCTGGGTATCCTTAACAAAATTTCATTTTATCCTCGAATTATGCGAGTTTACCATAGGTTTGAGAAACTATTCGAAACGTGCAGGTTTCCGTATTGATATTTACCTCACCACCGAGACAGAGGTAGAAGGGTAATTCTCGTAGAGACGTCCTCGTTTCGTGGCAGTATTCAAATTCATTTTCCTCTGGAATTAATACCAGAATTTTTAAATAAATTTAATAGGGTATTTGACTAAGCTCAAGATTTTATTAAAATAAATATTTTATCTAAATATAGATAAATATGTGCCAATAGCAAAAATTCTCAATTAAAAATATAACGTCTAGATGGTTTTATGGTCATTCAAGGATTCACGGACAAGTCCATTTAAAAATGATAAAATTAAAAAAAAATAATTATACCATTGAATAACCCACACAATTTGCACCAACTATTATAATAGAACCATTGACATAAACGAAACATTTGATATA
The DNA here is from genome assembly GCA_019059595.1 of Marasmia exigua. Lineage (NCBI taxonomy): Eukaryota > Metazoa > Arthropoda > Insecta > Lepidoptera > Crambidae > Marasmia > Marasmia exigua. Next base: position 18,928,807 of record CM032482.1, read on the forward strand.
GCTAGCATAAAATTCAAATGAAATGCATACAAAATACTGGCGTGTGATGTCACATCTTAGTAGCTATTTGTATGAAGCATTTTGGGTTTGCTCAAAATAAAGTGATTTTAAAGTTTTGATATCTGAGGTAAGTTTAAATGAGAATTGATTAATTCCTTCAACGATGTTTCTATCATTGACAGGTCTTTTGATGAGAAAAATAAAAAAAAGTCAAATACCGTATTAAAAAAAATACGCCCGAAATGGACGCCCTGTTGGTCTAATGGTTTCCCGGGTCGAGCAAAAAGTAGGTATATTTTGAGTTTTTCAAACTTGGGTTTGTGATCTCCAATCCGCATTAGGCAAGCGTGATGATTAAGGTGACGGGTAGGGCACACTAGCGACGCCAAACGATTTTAATTTTTAGCTACTAAACCGGATCTATTTTAAACAATTTTGGGGTTACAACCTCTCGGCAAACACTTATACTATTTATTAAATAATCATGCACAAACATTGGTTGGAACTTGTACGCCGCGTCGAGGTCGCCGCCGGCGCGCTCGAGCCCCTGCACGAGCGCGTCGCGGAACCCGTTCGGGTCATACTTCTCTTTCTCATCTATGAACAAGAGAAAAACAGAGTAAGACAATGTAGAATGTTTTACAATTAGTAACACAAAGCACAAAATACAGAAACCGATAGAGGCCAATCTCCCGAAGCAGCCATGAAGCTGACCGCGATCCACAGATATGAGGGACCGACTTAAGGTGACGGGCAGGGCACATTAGCGACGCTAATCGATTTTAATTTTTAGCTACTAAACTGGATCTATTTTAAACAATTTCGGGGTTACAACCTCCCGGCAAACACCTATACTATTTATTTAATAATTATAGTTAACTGCTTCGTCTGCTTTTGCACTCGAATTAGGTACGGATTACCGCTTTTCGCGTACGCGTTGGACACAACATTCATCATCATCACAATCAGCAACCCACACCCGTCCACTGCTGGACATAGGTCTCCCCTAATGCACGCCACTGCTCCCGATTTTCGGCCACTCTCATCCAGCCCACACCAGCCAGCCTTCGAATGTCATCATCCCATCTTGTCGCAGGGCGTCCTACACTACGCTTACCGAGCCGCGGTCTGCACTCAAGGACTTTACGGCTCCAACGGCTGTCAGTTCTGCGGCTAATATGACCACCCCACTGCCACTTCAGTTTGCTAATTCGGTGGGCTATGTCGGTGACTCTGGTTCTCTGTCGGATTACATCATTTCTGATGTGGTCCTTCAGAGATACTCCTGAACAAAATTTGTGGATGGTTATTTAATAAATAGTATACGTATTTTCCGAGAGGTTGTAACCCCGAAATTGATTAATATAGATCTGGTTTAGTAGCTAAAAATTAAAATCGATTGGCGTCGCTAGTGTGCCCTACCCGTCACCTTAAGCCTAATCCCATCATAGTGGCGATGACTTGAATTATATGATGGAGGCCTTTGCCCTGCAATGGGACAGTTTATAGGCTAATAGTTTTTTTTATACTTTACTAAAAAAATACATATAGAAGATGCCTTCCTTAAAGTCGGTAAGCTTTAAGATTATGATGTCAATTACGAGTGAATACGGCTTTGAAGACTGCCTCGGTAATGACATCTCTATGCGATAATGACCCAGAAATAGATAGAAAATATTTATTCAGCAAACAAAAACTTATGACTAATGAAATACGCACATAGGTTTAGAAAATCCGAGCATACGAACGACCTCCCGTTCAGAAGGTGCTCGATCTTATCCACTAAGCTACCGCGCATTTATAATTGGTATTATCGGTTAGTGAGGATGTTGCGCACGCGCTTCGCAGACGGATTTCTAGGAACTTTTGGACTTTGTACTCCTCTCAATGCGTCACCTGCAAACAAACACATCAATTTTGGTCAGCTCTATCAGAAATGATATTTCCATCTTTTACATCAGGAGCCCAATTCTCGTGCTCGTGACATTTATTTTCATACGAAATATATCACTGAAACATAGTTTTTTTGTATGGTTTTCAGATGATATCCGCCATGTTTTCAAAATATCACGAACCCGAGAATTGGGCTCCAGGAGCCCAAGACCCCAATTCTCGGGCTCGTGACATTTATTTTCATACGACATATATCACTGAAACATAGTTTTTTTGTATGGCTTTAAGGTGATATCCGCCATGTTGTCAAAATGTCACGAGCCCAAGAATTGGGCTCCAATTCTCGTGCTCGCCGCTCGTGACATTTATTTTCACACGACATATATCACTAAAACATAGTTTTTTTGTTTGGTTTTTAGGTGATATCCGCCATGTTTTTAAAATATTAGGAGCAAGAGAATTGGGGCCCTGAATAGACACAATTTCAATTCGAAATGAAAAAAAAATCATCAACAGTTTTTTTCTTCTCAATTTTTAAGTTTTGTGAAAAGTTAAACGTGTAATAAACTTGTTTTGTACTGTCACTACTCAAATTATATTAAATGCATATGACTACTCTACCTAAATTGGTTTCACAGGTAACATAATATGATACACAAAGGTAAGAACTAAGTATACAAATTAGATCTTTTTTTTTTACATTATACCGGACAAACGAGCAGACGGCACACAGCAGATCGAATAATATGTAATTTTAAGGTTTTTTTTTTATATATTAAATGGGTTTGCACTTGACCTCATTTCACCTGATGGTAAATGACAATAAGGTCTAAGATGTAGCGTGCTTACCCAGAAGAAGCCTATTCACTCTCGACTTAAAGACACCCAAATTACAAATTTTACCGTCTTTTACAATAAACATGGATGTTATTCAATTAATATAGGGTACTAAATTAACAAAATAATTACCTACCATTGAATTAATTGTATCTACCTTGTTATCATCAACCGTGGGAGAGCCACGCTTCGGCATGAATGGGCCGGCTCAACCGGAGTGATACCACGGCCTCACAGAAAACCGGCGTGGAGCAGACTGTGCTGTGTTTCGCTGCGTGTATGAGGGTACCGGAGGCCCAATCCGGGGAAAAAGGGGGTTCAAAGGTTGGCAGCGCACTTGTGACTCCACTGGTGTATCCATAGCTTAGGCGGCGGCATTCGCTTACCACCAGGTGATCCGTCTGCTCGTCTGCCACCAAATTATAAAATTATAGTAACTGTTATATTTTATCTACTGTTGCGACAAATATTACAAAAGAAAAATATGTAAATGGGTAACGATTTAACTAATTTGTTAATATGGATAAGCTCACGTATATCTATCTCACTTTCATGTAGATCGTATCTCGTGTGTAAACTTCATCGTACAATTTTACTACAACTGTTACAAAAACCACTCATTAATTCATTCTCGGAGCGAGCGATACGTGAAACTCAAAAGTCACGCAAGCAGGGTTGCCAACCCTAGGGTGGGGATTCGGCGGGTAGGGCTAAAACAAGCCGCGTGGGCTGATGCAGTTCAAAATGTTTAAATAAGTGTCTAGTGGTTTTTAGTGTACACATTTGGTGTTTATTTGTGCAGTGAAGTGCCGCATAGTGATCCTAATAATAAGAATCGTTGTATTGTATCGTTTTTAACACTGCTATTGTGTATCGAGTGAGTTGTCTCCTGACAACTTGCTTGGACTTAATAGAGTCTTAAAACCCGCGATTGCATTTAGAGTGATAGCCGCTGAATCCATAGGTCGATAAAACGTAAAACACCGGCGTTTTATTGAGTGACTGTGATTGCTTAAAGGTTGGCAGCACACTTGTGACTCCACATGTCGCGGGTGTCTATTGGCGGCGGCAAACGAATAAAACATAATAAAAATGTCCAAACGTACGCAAAATCAGCTGTTCAATACATTACTCGTACTGCCGTGTGGATATTCTATTTTATGTATGGAAAATTTAATTTTAATTTCCCTTATATTGTACAGTGGCGGACAGGTAAAGCTATACAAATTTCCTCAATCGATTTCGAACTCAATGTGAAACAATATAAGGTTTATAATCTAATGAAGAAATTTGAGAGTTTTGTATAGCTTGATGTGTCCGCCACTGTACTATAAGGTATTTGACGACCCGTTCGGATCAGTGGTAGTGAAACATTTATGTGCATGAATATGTCTGCTTGTATTGGTGAGGGTGTTTTCTTTGTATTTTAAGTATTTATTTACAACAAAAAATCAATATATATATTTGTAATTCCGTGGTTGGTTCTAATATTCGTAACACAGGCTTGAGCTACGAGTGTTGTGAAATATTTAACAATTTGACAGCTGTGGACAGCCCTAGACAAGACGTGGGCACAGACGTGGGCTACATTAGGGTAGGGGAGCCGGGGCCTTGACACGGAAGCACTGGACCGTCACCCATATTTCGCTGAACATAACAGATGCACACAATTAACATACAACAATGAGCATTAAACTTTAAGGCGTATTTTGGGAGCCATTGTGCGTTTGTTTGTTTTTGTTTGGGTATCTTTTTGTTCTAGTTTTAAATTGACATTTGAAGGAAAATTTACATAATTAGGTAATTGCTTTATTTACATCATTTCGAGGAAGTTTATACTTATCGGGTTATTTTTAGCTTGGAACTATTATTAGATCATTGTGCGAGGTGTGTATTGATAAGAACGATTCATACAGTTTTGTAGTGTCCGATTGAATGTTCGGTTTCGGTTTCGTTTTCGGTAAAAACACGAGTTTCGGTTTAGTTTCGTTTTCGGCGGCAAACTTGCCGAAACTACGACGGAAATCGAATGTGCATTCGGGAGTTTTCGCGCTGTTATCGGTCATGTTCGGCACACTGAATGAGCGAATGAATCCCATCAGAGCCAATGTCGCTTGTTTGTTTGCTGTTCGTTCGAGTAATTTATTTTGAATTTGGTAAGTTGTATCTCGTTTTATGTCGTTATAACATAAGAGCGGGTGGTAAACATCAAAAAAATATTCAATATGACTGATAAAAGTTTTTTTTAATCAGCAAAGGCCTCCATCATAGAAATCAAGTTATCGCTACTATTATGGGATTAGGCTTAATCACCACGCTTGCCAAATGCTGATTGGTTAATTCGAAACATACTTTTCGCTCGACCCGGGAATCAAACCGAAAACCCTGAGATCACGGCCAGGTACTTAAACCACTAGACCAACAGGGCGAAAGTATAATCAAGTTTAATCTAACCTATTTTTTTTTGGTTCGCTTTACTCTTTCGCAAATGCTATTCGTAAACAAACATTAGTTGGGTAGTTAGTAATGACTATAGTGCATTTCATGGTGATAATATGATGGATTCAGAGTTTCAAAGTTCATTTTAGTATTTATTACCAAATACCTATTGTGAGTATTTCTGAGGTGCAACTAACATATTTTTTCTTAATTAAAGGTTCCTATGTTGATTATTAATAAATGAAAATATCGGAGACTGCTTATCTATGTGATTTAAAGAGAAAACAATAAAGACTGGCTGATTATAATAACGTTTTCTCTATTTTTCCCTCAAAATATGATCCTTGTGGAAGTTTCGGTTTCGGCCGAAATAGACACCGTTGCCGAAATTCGTTTTAGGTTTCGGTTTCGGTCGTAAAACTAGTTTCGATCGGACACTACGTATTTGCCTTGATTGTGATGTTGTAAAATATTTATAATTTTTATTTTATTGGCGTATTTGGTAGTAATCCTGTCTCATTAAGCCAAAGGTCTGGGTTCTTTCTCCACCCTGGACAAACATTATTGTAATGAACACTGGTGTTTTGTCTGTACAGTCGGCGTCAGGTCAAATTACCTCCCTGCAGTGGAAAAGTAGCACTTGTGTCAGGTATAAGGACGGTCCAAAGGTCAATAAGGGTAACTTGATGTGACGCCGTGTATACATACAATGTATGTATTTTTCTATATTTTGAATTCTCTTGTTGACTGATACTTACTTAGTATATTATTACCACCTAATGTATGAAATAAAAGTTTTATTTATTTATTTAATATAATTGTACGGGATAAACCCAATCACATAATTATACATAATTAGCTCTTATTGTATTTATTAACACATATCAATTTTATTTACTAAGGACTTAACATTATCTGTAAATATGTCTAGTTCTGGATGCAATGTCAAGAGTGCGTTAAGCGTGTGATGCAGAGCGGCGACTGCGCACGCGCCGCCGTGCGGCACGGCGGGGGCGCGAGCAGCCGATGATGCCTGCGACCAGAGCGTATACGCAGATACTTATCAGGGACAAACATGCGCGATAGATGTTCAACACAATCAGGCGAGTCCAGGCTCCCGCGCAATAGCAGTGGAAATCTCTACCCGTGTCCTCCTGACCTCCAAAGAGTTCATCTCCAACATTCCCAGCAAGAACATGGTTTTCTTTCATATGATTTGAAAAAGCATTAAATTACTTCCTGTGTCAATTTATGATGACCAGTTTTTCACAAATCATCCATTTTATGTCATATTTCGTTAAATAAGTACTTAAGTAACTAAAAAAAATGACATTGCGCTTTATATGTCTACTCATTGTGTTTATAAATTTAATTGCAGACCACACTAAGACAGACCTCCTATTACTTAGGCAGATGATTAGCAGCGGGGTAATGCTGCCAGCATTTTGGGGACCCTGCCACGGGGACCTACTTTGTTTTAACTTTCCTTTTTATTTATTTTAGTTTAATTTTATTTCTTAGTTATTGTCTTAACTTTCTTGTGTTCTTAGTACGGAATCAGGTCAACCTATGAAATGTTGTGAGAATTATTATTATTATTATAAAAGTTTGTTTATATATTATGGGATTAACAAACAGGAAGTTTCTTCATTCATTACATCTTCCAATTCACACTCATACGTAGGTACTCGTAAGGAATTTTATATTTTGACAAAGTAAGATGACATCTGGCCGGCATATGAATGAACCACTGGCCACCAGTTAGGGATATAAAATCAAGATTTTTACTTTGGATAGATAGTTGTAATACAAATACATTTATGTATTTAGTCAAACTTTCAACTCAGGTGTTATCTTGTACAACCTGTGCGGATAAAGAATGGGATCAGAAATGGCGGCGCATCTATTCACTTCTCGCTCGCACACCCACGAGTGCGAGTATAGACGGAAATAGTGTGCGAGCGAGAAGTGAATAGATTCGCCGCCATTTCTGATCTCATTCTTTATCCGCACAGGTTGTAAAGTGACCCCACATGAAATTTAACGTAATGTAAATTCATAGGTATTCATAGCCGCGTGGTCCCCGGCAGAGTAGAATAGGCCACCCTCACTCTAACCGAGGTGTCGTAAAAGGCGACTAAGGTAAAGCTGATGGCATGATCATCAGCACCCAGAGAAGGAAAACTTTGCATTTATATCAAAACCCTCGCCAACCCGTCTGCCAAGCGTGGTGAGCATGGCAATTACCCCTCATGTGATTGAGGGAGGCCCGTGCCCCAGCAGTGGGGACTTAAATGGGCTGATGATGATGATGATGAAGTTCATAGGTAATAGTTTTTTTTTTAAAGAATATGCTAGTTTTTTTCTCATGAAAGTATTCTAATCTACGCAGTTGGTTCATTCATGTTCATCCAATATCTTCATAGAAGGTACCTAGTTTGGTCACTACCTACTTGAACATATTTTAGAATCGGTGGCGAGTACGGTCAGCATCAAAAAGTAGCTTAACACTTTAGTACCATGTCAAAGTAACTGTTCTGCCTATTGTACGCAGTGTCCAAGCGGTTCGTAAAAAATGTTACTTCGACATGGTACTAAAGTGTTAAGCTACTTTTGATGCTGACCGTACCTACCATACTTACCTACTCGTACTTGTAAAATTAGTAGTAATACTGAGTAGTTAAAACCGAGAATGATTTATTTATTTATTTTCTTAATTAAGGAAAATACAGCTGTTAAATAGTACTCTGTTCTAAAATTACTTAAATAATACATCAGCAATTTAAATTTTCCACTACAAATTAATACGTTTAGTGTTGTGAGACAAAATACAAAAAAAAATGCGAAAAAGGATGATTATATTTGTTAATTTAATTCAATAAAAAATAAAATAAAACTTATTAATTTAATTCAATAAAAATAAAATAAAATAATAATAAAATAATAATGATAAAAATGAGGTGATTTAAGACCCTTTTTTATATATGAGAGGTGGCAGACGAGCAGACGGATCACCTGATGGTAAGCAATTCCGCCGCCCATGGACACCCGCAACACCAGTAGAGTCACAAGTGGGCTGCCAACCTTTTCCCCCCCATTGGGCCTCCGGTAACCTCACTCACACGGCGAAACACAGCGGGGGCGCTGCTTCACGCCGGTTCTGTGAGGCAGTGGTATCACTCCGGTCGAGCCGGCCCATTGATGCCTAAGCGTGGCTCTCCCACATTCAAGCTAAAAACCTCCATAGAACCATAAATAGCAAGAAATAGGTTACAATAACCGTTAAATTTCACTTACAAATGGACCACCATGAAACAGAGTTACATTCTAAACTCTCCGATATTGATTGATAAATTTAAAATCAGTGCACCATATAAAGACTCCATTACAAAAGCCAATCAAGGATAACTAACAACAGCAAATATGTATGTGCGTCCGTCAATGAAATAATATATAGGTGATCGCATGTAGCTATAATATGTATAGACACCTACTCTGTAAATATGTTTAGTTGTGTAAATACGGCCATGCCGCAGTGGATAAGAGCTGAGGAACATTGCTAGACTAGCAACTGTCACCGGATCATCGAAAAGGCCCTTCAATAATGTGAACTGGATTTTTATTGAGTGCAACGTTTTACAAGTAAAACAAGTAAGTCAGTTCACGTTATAAATTTACAAAATAAATATATAAATTATAAAGGTACAAAAATGTGGAAGTGATGGCGAGACGACGGAAACGGAAGAGAAAGGAAAAGTTGCCATCCGTCAAAATTATATTTTACCTCTCTGTGTTGTTATCAACAGCTAGGTATGCTGTTACTACACCAAAATATTATTTGAGGTGGATTTTGTTTCCTCCTTCGTGATGTGCCATGCCAAGGAATGGAGCGCCCTTCTTGCGTTTGTTTCCCCAATTAGATACTACAACCTCAAAACTTATGTCCACCTATTGGGGACTGCCACGGCTGCGACTCCCTGTACCATCTCCATTTGAGAACATTTCCACTGTGTTTCCACCCCAACGGCCGTCTGATTCCCGGCCCATTGCCATTTGGGGATTGCAATTCATTAGGCTGTTTGTGACCTTAGTTCTTCTACGGATCTCATCATATGCTTGTAGAATCTCTTTGCGTGATCTTATTAGGAATTAATAAGATCACACAAGGAGATTCTACAAGCATACCTAACAATAGAAAACTCTCCAGATATCTGATGAAATGGACATGAAGACGGATTCGCACAGTTTGGACCGCCAAAACTCTTCATAATTAGACGAAGTAGGTAAACTGACAAATGCAAATGTCAGTCAAGTCGCCATTAGATCTTTGAATTGGATACATCTTGCAAATGTATGGGAGTGGATTTTACAAGCATACCTAACAATAGAAAACCCTCCAGGTATCTGATGAAATGGACATGAAGATGGATTCGCACAGTTTCGACCGCCAAACTCTTAATAATTAGACCACGTAAACTGACAATGCAAATGTCAGTCAAGTCGCCATTATATTGGTAACACTGAGCATTTTAATAAATCGTTTGTATTTTTGGCTTATAAAACACAACATACTATGAAATATTGATGGCTTTCATGTGAAAAGTGATGTTATTACACTTCTTATGCTTGTCCGAATAATTGTGACAAAATTTTACTGCACAAATCGTCATAGTAAATTAATTTTCGCGAGATGCGTTTGACAGGCATTGACATGGACGACTGCGGAGCGGTCCGGGCGTCTGGAGCCGTACGGCTCCAATTGAGTTGCTTCAAATTGCGGGCGCAGACTAGGTTTCTAGTCTTGTTATTATTCTATGCTTAGAAATGGATACATTCTGCAAATTTATGGGAGTGACACATTGACATCTGTCAATTTACTTCATCTAATTAATAATCCGACATTAAATGGCATGGTAAAATTAAACTAGGTAGGTATACAAACATGAATGAATATGGTTAGCATACCATACAATTACGATTTTTAAACGTCAAGATCGTATAGCCGGAAGCGCAAGCGCGTATCAAACACATTCCAATGTTATACCTAACTATTAGTTATGGCAAAGAGTTTCTCTCTCGACCTCCGCCCACGGACGGGCTTTCAATGGGATTAGACAGGCGGTACGGACATCTACACGCTAAAGTAAAATCTGACAAATTTCTTCAATCAAATTTCGCCTAATTTTTCAATATGTAAATTGACCAAAGTTGACTGATTGTAGTAACATGTACCTACAAAATTATGTTTTCTAAGTTAAATTGATTATTGTCTCGATATTGCTTCGAGGCAGTAATCAATTAAACTTACTTATTATAACTACTTATTTACACTAAAATATTTGTATATCGATAGATCGGATATAGACACTAAAATATTTGTATATCGAGAGATCGGATTAAACATGTATGAACAATACTTAAGATAAGAACTATAAAATGTGAATGTTTACTGCAAATATTTAAAATTTAAATTTTAAAATTTTTGAATTTGTAAAAAAAAAAACATATCGCACGCTTTTAACTACTTACTTATTAGGTAGATACTTATCATAACTGTGCAGTGCCACCAGCTTCCATCAATAGTGTTTCATGACAGATGACAACCTGGAAAAGTGCTTATTCATTCCTTCAGAGCAGGCAAAGCATCTGTGATGCCTCGGGAATTGCAGACACTTGGGTAGATCAGTAATTAGGTAAGTAGGTACATAAAAATACCATACTTAAACACGAGACTATTTTTTCGGCTGTAGAAGTATTTCCCGACGGCTACGACTTAGGGACCTTCAAGAGCGTAGGTACTCCTTTTTAAAAAACCGGCCACGCATTAAGATTGATTTAAATTGTTAGCTACTAAACCGGATTTTTTTTAAACAATTTCGGGGTTCCAACCTCTCGGCAAACACTTATACTTACTATTCATTAAATAACCATGCACAAATGCGAACCCAACATTTGTACGCGAAAAATTGATTCACACTAAAAGTGGCCGCTTTTGGCGGTAATCAATTTTTCGCGTACAAAAACGGACCCAACATTTGTGCATGGTTAATTCATAAATAGTATAAGTGTTTGCCCAGAGGTTGTAACCCCGAATTGTTTAAAATAGATCCGGTTTAGTGGCTAACAAATTAAAAACGAATGGTGTTGCTAGTTAGGTCTACCCGTCGCCTTAACGATATCTCTGATGTCGCATAATGTTCATGGGTGGCGTTGATTGCTTACCTTCTTGGCCTGCTTGCTGTCGCCTCTAGCATAAAAAACATTTTAAATAACTGTAGGTACGGTCTTTTCCAGAATTTCTTATGAATAATTTTGAACTTCTTACATCAAATTTCTATAAATAATCATTTCATCATTCAGAAATAATTGTATTCCTTTCAATGCCTTCCCCCACTCCTTGCCTGAGTTACCCGTTGTTCTCACCCTCCGGGAAGTCAGAACCAGTTTGAAGACTTCAATTATCCCGTCCCCCGGCGAACCATACGTCTTGCGTGGAACCAGTTTCCTAGTTTCCTTTGCAAATTGTGCGAAACTGCTGGCTCAATCTGAAAGAAAAATGGAGCTCGTCGCCATTTTTTTTCTTTTCGATTTGTTTTTCATCTCTTGAAATAGTTGAAGGTTGTCAGCGCAGTTGTGACTCCACTGTTGTCGCGGGTGTCCATGGGCAGCCGCAATCGCTTACGATCAGGTGCCACCAATAACTTAAACGTGGGAGAGTCAGGCTTCAGCATGAATGGGCCAGCTCGACCGGAGTGATACCACGGCCTCACAAAAAACCGGCGTGAAGCAGCATTGTGCTGTGTTACGCTGCGTGAGTGAGGGTACCGGAGGCTAATCCGGGGGAAAGGGGGGTTTAAAGTTTGGCAGCGCACTTGTGATTCCACTGGTGCCGCGGGTGTCCATGGGCGGCGGCAATTGCTTACCATCCGGTGTTCCGTCTGCTCGTCTATCACTCACATAAAAAAATGAAAAAAAAAAGTTAAAAAACTGGATTTTGGAAGTTTGCCAAACTCTGTTTATTATTATTTATTTGCATCTGTCAGATTACTTCGCATAATTAATAATTGCAATAACCAGACTTATGACCTGATGGAAAAAGGGGTGGATAATTCGATGACGAATGACAGGGACGTATGGAAAAGACATACTGCGCCGACCCCAGATAACCTGGGAAAAGGGCAGGACGATGATGCTGATGATGATGAACCGGACTTCTCAATTCGTGGACATCGTCCAAGAGCACCCCGGGCTCCGAAGAGACGGCTTTGGACGCAACTGGGATTCACACGCTAAGATAAGGGATACTTAGGTATAGCTTACAGTAACAGTGATGTGTCAGTGAGATCTTCTAACCTTTCCTGTCTCACTTTTTATGTGATAGGCGGCAGACGAGCAGACGGATCACCAATTGTATTGGATAAGCATTTGCTGCCACCCATGAGCCATGCAACACCAGTCTAGTCTTAAAAGCTTTATTATATACAATTACAGATAAAAGATAAAAAATTCGTTATTCAATTTAGGTCCACACAGACAGAACACTTATGAATGTCAAACAAAATAGGTACATAATATCTACCGCTGGTTCGGAATGTCGATTTCTACTGAGAAGACACCAGTAAGAAACTCAGTAGTTACTCTTTTCAAATATTGATGATGTTACAGAGTTTCAATTCATCATCAGCCCATTTAAGTCCCCACTGCTGGGGCACGGGCCTCCCTCAATCACATGATTAGGGGTATTTGCCATACTCACCACGCTTGGCAGACGGGCTGGCGAGGGTTTTGATATATATGCAGAGTCTTCCTTCAGAGTTTCAATTGAGAAGAGAAAAAAAAATACAATTATGAAAGTTTATAGACTACTATGAATAACAACTCAAAACATGAATCAATTAACATGACCAATAATCCTTATCATTTAAATAGTCTTGTACACTATAGTAACCTTTCTTCATTAGGCAGGTTTTAATGAGACTTAAACTTATCCAGTGAATTAAGTAAGTACAGATTGTTCAATCCACGAAGACGCGCCCCACCTGTTGAATTACTTTTTTTTGTTAATTAAAGTCCATTGGTAGCATTTTTATTTGACAGGTGACATAAGCCAAAAAAAGAAAAATTGTCTGTGTCACTTCTCTCTATGACCAGAAAATTGTTGGAAAAGATCTTTTGGGCTCTCGTAAAATAAATAATGGCCGTGTGGTGCCCGGCAGAGTAGAATAGGCCACCCTCACTCTTACCGAGGTGTCGTAAAAGGCGACTAAGGTAAAGCTGCTGGCATGATCATCAGCACCCAGAGAAGGAAAACTCTGCATTTATATCTAAACCCTCGCCAACCCGTCTGCCAAGCGTGGTGAGTATGGCAATTACCCCTCATGTGATTGAGAGAGGCCCGTGCCCCAGCAGTGGGGACTTAAATGGGCTGATGATGATGATGATGAAATTCATAGGTAATAGTTTTTTTTTTTAAAGAATATGCTAGTTTTTTTCTCATGAAAGTATTCTAATCTAACGCAGTTGGTTCATTCATGTTCATCCAATATCTTCATAGAAGGTACCTAGTTTGATCACCACCTACATGAACATATTTTAGAATCTGTGGCGAGTACGGTCAGCATCAAAAGTAGCTTAACACTTTAGTACCATGTAAAAGTAACTGTTCTGCCTATTGTACGCAGTTACCAAGGGGTTCGTAAAAAATGTTACTTCGACATGGTACTAAAGTGTTAAGCTACTTTTGATGCTGACCGTACCTACCATACTTACCTACTCGTACTTGTAAAATTAGTAGTAATACTGAGTAGTTAAAACCGAGAATGATTTATTTATTTATTTTCTTAATTAAGGAAAAAACAGTGGGGACTTCAATGGGCTGATGATGATGATGAAAATAAATAAAACTAAGTGTTATAGTAAATATTTTATTCAATGACCCCACGCCCACCTCTGACAATAATCTTCACACCACCCTTTCCCATTATCGCTTAGAAATTAGCAATGAGTGCTCACGCGCACTATGATGATTGACAGAACGTCACGGGGTAACTGAAAAGATGCTCTACTTGATTGTGAGAAGTGTTCAAATTGCGCGTCTTCGTGAGTTGAACTATCTGTAAGTAAGTAAACATTTATTGACCACGTAAAAGATTTACATAGATAGATAAACATAAGGAGATTGCACAGTAGGAATAGGAAAAAATATTTAAACAAAAACAAATAAAATAAGTTAAGGTGACGGGTAGGGCTCACTGGCGACGCCAATCGATTTTAATTTTTGCCGAGAGGTTGTAACCCCGAAATTGGTTAAAATAGATCCGGTATAGTAGCTAGTGTGCCCTACCCGTCACCTTAGCAAAAATAATTATGATGATTGACTTGCAAAAAAAATAATTAGGTACAGACAGACACACATCAGTTTACCTAATGTCAAACTTCTTCAATCCATTCTCACTTTAATCTCAAACACATTCGGTTCAATATCAATTCAGGAATTCAGATTATAGCGTAACCTGATGTGTGATAGATCTCAATTTTGGGAACAAAAATGCGCAAGCGCAGGTCACAGAACTCTGCGCCGTTTCAGAGGCCTTAGCGCGAACACCTCCCGCAACGAACGAGAATATACCCGTCTCATCCCAACAAAGGAGCAACACAGCGCGTGTGAAAGGGTAGAGAACTCCGATTGGGTCGTAACGTCCGGTCCTGCTAACTGGGACCCCACGTCACCACATCTCGAGTCTCGAGGTAGGTATGCGTGTACCGCAATCCCCTGTCTTGACAGCTGTTGCAATTTAAGTTATAACGGTTACGATTTCTCAACTCGCCATGTGAATCATCTTCCGCTTGATTCATAAGGCTTATACGTCGTGTACGTCGGTATGTCTACGTCTGAACTCGATAAGCCTTGCTTTGCATAATGTCTTAAGGCGACACCGCGAGATACTAACCGCCGCCAAGTAATTTATACTGATTGTGGCGAATAATTATAAGTAGCTACTTTTACCAATTATCGAAATTATTGAATGAAAATTTTTGACGACCCGTTTGGAACAGTGGTAGTGAACGCTGCCTCTGGTGCAAGGGTTGCGGGTTCGATCCCCGCACAGTACAAACATTTGTGTGCATTAACATATCTGTTTGTATTGGTCTGGGCGTTATCTATGTATTATAAGTATGTATTTACAAAAGAAAAGTATTATATGTATATATTTGTAATCCCACTGTTGATTCTGATATCCGTAACACAGGTGCTTGAGCTACCTATCTCGGAGTCAGATCAATGTATGTGATGTTGTGAAATATAAAAAAAAATATATGCGTCCTTTAAAGACTATCTACGTGATGGTAGCTCAATGGAAGAACGCACTGAAAATGGCAAAAATGTATCTTCCAAAAGATTGGAATCAGCATCTGGATCAGTGCAGAGATGCGAAAAAAAAAAGCTTCATTTTTTAAAATGAAATGTAAATGAAAATTGTTTATTCAATTTAGGTCCATACAGAACACTTATGAATGTCAACATGTTTACCTTTACATGCTAGTATCGCGCGGTGTCACCTTAAGGCGACGGGTAGCCCTAACTAGCGACACCATTCGTTTTTAATTGTAAGCTACTAAACCGGATCTATTTTAAACAATTTCGGGGTTGCAAACCTCTAGGCAAACACTTATATTATTTATTAAATAACACAAGTGTTGCACAAGTGTTGGGTCCGTCTTTGTACGCCAAAAATTGATTCACGATAAAAGTGGCCACTTTTAGGAATTATCGAGAATATTGTTACTTGTAGGTAGTTCGTCTCAAATAAATTAATACTTTCCTTAAACTATATGTAACTATATATGTAACTATATGTTAAACTATATGTTTTCTTCAACGCGAGGGGCGCCTCTACCTTGACTTTGGCCTTATCCAGATAAGGGTCAAAGGGGGCAAGGTATCCGGGGACAAGAAGGAGGGGGCAAGCGTCGAGGCTCGTCCAAGTACCTCCAACTTGGTCTCGGGTACGGAACCCTCAAGAGGAGCAACTGGAGCCGACTCCAGCAGCACCACACCTCCACCCGTCCGGGGGACGCATGGAGTCTCGAGGGGCAACAGTCGTGTTGCAGGACCCTCGAGAGGCAGGAGCACCACTACCTGCCAACCATCTGCCCTAGACAGCAGAGGTCGTGGTCGTGGTGGTCGAACACGACCAGCAGGGGGACGCGGCAAGAGAGGCGCTGTGCGAAGGCCGGTAAATCTACCGACCCTAGCACAGGAGCACTCCAGCAGGAAAGCCGCAAGCAACCTGCTCAACAAAAACAACTAATCCCCCCCCCCCCCCCCATCCCCGTAAGAAACAGACACAACCCACCTACACAAATATCCTCCTATCCCTTCCCTCCGAATTTAGAAACTTTCTCCCAACCCTTCCCTTCCCAATCCCCAAACCCAACAACATAATGATTAAGGTGATACAAGTAAACCTCCAGCACTCAAAGGCAGCCTCAGCTGCCCTTTGCCAAAGATTCCTCTCTGGGGACCTGGACATCGCCTTGATCCAAGAACCGTGGGTGAATAAAACCACAGTAATGGGGCTAAACTCGGCAGGTAAGATATTAAGTAACACCTGCGGAGCAAGGCCAAGAGCATGCATGCTCTTCAAGAGAGGCATAAATTACCTCCCGATCCCTTCTCTGTGTACAGATGATGCTGTTGCAGCGTATATAGACCTACCCGGGGGGAAAGGTGGGGAGACATTCATAGTCAGCTCCATGTACCTACCCGGTGAGGACCAGGATCCGGTGAACAAGGTGACGCCGGTAGTGGAATACTGTCTGGAGAGAGAAACCCAGCTGCTGGTGGGTACCGACTGCAACTCCCACCACACATCATGGGGCAGCTCCAACACGAACGCTAGAGGTGAGTTACTGTTTGACTACTTGCTCACTAATAATCAATTTGTTCTTAACGTGGGTAGCAAACCAACCTTTACCACACGTTCTAGGCAGGAAGTACTAGACATAACTTGGTGTTCAGGTAATCTCGCACACCGAGTGACCAATTGGCACGTCTCAGATGAGCCGTCCATGTCCGACCACACCCACATTAGGTACGACATACTATGCTCGGGAACAAAGGAACCGAACACCTACCGTGACCCCAAGGGAACAGACTGGGAGGGCTTTAGGAACTCCCTTAGGTTATACCTTGGAGATTTTAAATACATCAAAACTGTGGACCAAGTGGAAGCCGCAGCAGAGGACTTAGGCAAGAGCCTAATGAATGCGTATCTAGAAAATTGTCCTCTCAAGACCACTAAGAGCAACAGAAACACGCCTTGGTGCAACAAAAACCTGGAGCATCTGAGGCAAAAGGCCCGTGCCTTATTTAACAAGGCAAAAAAAGACAAGAACTGGGATGCTTACAGGAAGGCGTTAACACGTTTCAATAGGGAGCTCAGGAAAGCAAAAAAAAGATCCTGGCAAAAATTCTGCGGGTCAATCAAGGACACTGCCCAAGCTGCCAGGATCCACAAAATACTATCCAAGACACCTGAATCCCATCTAGGCCTGCTAAGGAAAGCGGATGGATCTTTCACAGAATCTCCGGAGGAAACACTGAGACTGCTTGCTCAAACGCACTTTCCGGAATCCGTGTACATTAATAACGAAAGAGAACTCCAGGTCAGTAAGTCTCCGGACAGGAGACCGAGGAATGAAGACTGGAGGAGAGCTTCCGTTATTTTTCGTCCCCAGCAGATAATTTGGGCCATTAGGAGTTTCAAGCCTTACAAATCTGGTGGGGTCGATGGTATCTTCCCGGCTTTGTTGCAGCGGGGCGAAGATATCATCATCTCTACGCTGATAAAATTATACCGTGCAAGCTTTGCTTGGAGTTATCTGCCATCAGCGTGGACTCGGGCGAGGGTCACTTACATTCCCAAGGGAGGGGACAAAGACAAATCGCAGCCCAAGTCCTACAGACCGATAAGTCTCACCTCATTCCTACTAAAAACGATGGAAAAGGTGTTGAACAGTCACATCAGGGCAACATACCTCGTTGAAAAACCCCTGAGTGCAAGACAACATGCCTACCAAACAGGCAAGTCCACGGAAACGGCACTTATTGACCTGGTGGACAGAATTGAGAAAGCCATAGAAGACAAAGAAATTGCACTCTGTGCCTTTCTTGACATCGAAGGGGCGTTTGACAACACCAACTTCGATGTTATAACACGTAGTATGGTGAATCGTGGAATCGACGACACCACCACCAGATGGATGGGATCCATGCTACAAAATCGGACTGCAACAACCACGTTGATGAATAAAACCCTACATTATAGAGTGACCAGAGGATGTCCACAGGGCGGAGTCCTATCACCCCTTCAATGGTCATTGGTTGTTGACAGTCTCATCTGCGAGCTCAATGAAGCCAGATTTCTGACTCAGGGTTACGCAGATGACATAGTAATAATGGTCATAGGAAAATGCCCTAGCACCATTTCCAATCTTATGCAAAGGGCCCTACGAATAGTAGAAAACTGGTGCACGAGACACGTGCTAACAGTCAATGCACGTAAGACGGTCTTAATCCCGTTTACCAAAAGAAGGAAACTAGAGGCGCTACACACCCCAACACTTCTTGGTACGAAGCTATGCTTGTCCAACGAGGTCAAATATCTCGGAGTCTTTTTAGACCAAAAACTAACATGGAACAAGCATCTCGACTACATCACTAGAAAGGCAAAAATTGCGATGGGGGCAAGCAGTAGGTTGGTGGGGCTAAAATGGGGGCTACGGCCCATGGCCGCACTCTGGATTTATAAAACCATAGTGAGGCCGATCGTCACTTATGGCTGCTGTGTGTGGTATAAGAAGACGCACCAACTTAACTGCGTAGAGAACCTCAGCAAAGTTCAAAGAACTGCCTGCCTTATAGCCACTGGCGCGCTTTCGTCCTCTCCCTCTGCAGCACTGGATGCCCTCCTGAACATTCCACCTCTGCACATTCACGTGCAGATGGAAGCGAGGATGGCTATCACGAGAGCGAAAATCAGAGGGAGGGCGAGATGGCATTCTAGGGTCATGAGAGGCCTCTACAATGAACTAATGAAAATTCCGGTCATGGATATGCCCTCTGACTCCATGGTCCGTGAACACCGCTTCGATAAGCGGTTTACAGTCTTGTTACCAAGTAGACAAGACTGGGAGGCTGGAACTCCCGGAAATGTTAAGCAGAATGACATCGTTTGGTATACAGATGGCTCCAGGAAGCAGGGCATATCTGGGGCGGGATTTTGTAATGATCGCTGCGGAATACGCAAATTCGCCAACCTGGGTCGCTATACCACAGTGTACCAAGCGGAAGTCTTCGCAATAATTGGCTGTGTCCAAGAGAGTCTACAAATGAATCTCCAGAATAAGAAGATATTCATCTTCTCAGATAGTCAAGCTGCCCTCAAGGCGTTAACATCCTGTGAACTTGACTCCAAACTCACTAGCGAGTGTGTCCTGCTCCTAAACCGGCTTGGCAATGCCAACATTGTAAATCTGATTTGGGTACCGGGACACTGCAATATCAGAGGCAACGAAGTCGCTGACGTGCTAGCAAAGGCCGGGGCAGAGAGCCCACTACTCGGACCGGAACCAATAAGTGGCGTTCCAGCATGCATGGTCAGGTTCGAGTTAAAAGAGTGGGAGAAAAAACAAAGCACTGAATTCTGGAAAAGACTACCTCGACTAGAACAGTCTAAGGCGTTGATACAGGCGTTCGATCAGAAACGAGCTGTAGAAATAACAAAACTGAGTAGAGGACATGTTAGGGCACTCACTCGGACCCTCACAGGGCACTGCAAATTAAATAAGCACCTGCACAACATGGGCCTTACAGATACCAAAATCTGCAGGTTCTGTCGCGAGGACGAGGAAACGATTATCCACGTCCTCGGCGAGTGCATAGCGCTGCACCGCTGCAGAAGCCGGCACCTGGGAGCACACATGATCTCAGCTGACGAGATCAAGAGCTCCCCCATCAGCTCCATTCTCGGGTTTATCCTGGAACTGGAGCTACATGAGGTGCTGTAATAGGTTACGGGGCTGCCACAATAGATCATCTACTGGTCGCAGTGGCTATGAGACGCAGGGCTCACCCCATTTCTATCAAATAATAATAATAATAAACTATATGTTGCTCACTTTTTAAAAAAAGTGTCTCTATTCGCCACAATCAATATGAATCACTTGGCGGCGCTGGTATCGTCGCGGTGTCACCTTAAGGTGACGGGTAAGGCACACTAGCGAAGCCAATCGATTTTAATTTTTAGCTACTAAACCGGATCTATTTAAACAATTTCGGGGATACAATCTCCCGGTGAACACTTATACTGTTTATTAAATAACCATGCACAAATGTTGGGTCCGTTTTTGAACGTGATAAATTGATTCACGCCAAAAGCGGCCACTTTTGACGGTAATCCAAAATTTGAGTGGAAAAGCAGACCGGGCAGTTAAAAGTATTAAATAAATAGTATAGGTGTTTGCCGAGAGATTGTTACCCCGAAATTGTTTAAAATAGATCCGGTTTAGTAGCTAAATTTAAATCGATTGGCGTAGCTAGTGTGCCCTACCCGTCACCTTAAGGCGACGGCACGGCGGACTAGCGACGCAAATTGATTGCAAAGGTCTTATTCACAAATTGTTGTTATACCTTGAATAGTTTTTTAGATTTTCGCGTTGCATTATAACTATAATGTATCAATACGGGGATTAACACGATATTTATTATGTGAACAACATTGTGTACTCACATATTTGGCTCGACGTTTCGGCTACAGTCACGCAGTCATTCAGTCAGTCAGTCAGTCAGTCAGTCAGTCAGTCAGTCAGTCAGTCAGTCAGTCAGTCAGTCAGTCAGTCAGTCAGTCAGTCAGTCAGTCAGTCAGTCAGTCAGTCAGTCAGTACGTTCAGTCCGCTCGTGACCACGGCTGCTGTAACGTAGCCGAAACGTCGAGCCAAATATGTGAGTACACAATGTTGTTTCACATAATAAATATCGTGTTAATCCCCGTATTGATACATAATTGTTGTTATACCTTTGTTAGCTAAAACGGTGTTTTAAAGTTAAAAGTAGGTAAGTACTAGATTAAGTCATTTTGATTTTATCTAAGATATAAGTAGGTAGTTTTGTTTACGCTAGTATAGAAAGAAAGAAAGAAAATACATTTATTGACCATCACAATACACAGGAAACAAACATATAACAGTTGGTACACGGTTTGGTACACATAAATTTAACACAGAAGAGGGACAAAGAGATGTGGACAGTGTGTGGTCAATCAGGTCCCGACCTCAGCATTAGCTGCTTACAATATCTGCATTGCCGTAGCAGCGCTGGTATTCTGGCGGGACCTGTTTGCGAGGGTGTGTGATCGTGTGGTGTAGATAAATAAATAAAAATATATACTTATACACGTACATTTAATAGATAATGTGGTAGATATAATAAGAAAGCACATTATGCCTACATAGTGCAATAGAAAAAATCTATCCAAGCAATACTTAATCATAAATTACGTAGCATTTAATTAGTTATTTAAGTACAGTTCTCGATTCACATCGTATTTATAAACTAAGTATAACCAAATTTAAAAGACACGAGCAAGTACAGACGGCGTCAGGTCAAAAATAATAGACATAAGGATGGCCCACAGTCTAACAAGGGTAACTCGACGCCGTGTGTACCTGGTTTACATTAATTAAATATTTTAAATATTACAGTAAACATAAGTGCATAAACATTTCATTTTAGCTGACCGGATGGCGCGATTGGTAGTGACCCTGTCTCTGGCGCCAAAGGTCGTGGATTCGATCCCCACCCTGGACAAACATTCGTGCGATGAACACTTGTGTTTGTTCAGTGTCTGGGTGTAATATATGTATTTAAGTATATATTTGTGTTCCTCTGTTGTCCGATATCTGTAACACAAGTGCTTAAGCTACTTAGTACGGAATCAGGTCAATGTATGAGATGTTATGATAATTATTTAGTTATTTCAAGTTATTATTTTTAAAATTTGCTGACAATGTTTAGTAATAAAAAAAGAATTCTAAAACAAATAATTGCACAACTAGAATGGTACAAGTTAAGCAGGTCTAAAACGAGTTATGTGCAATAATGGAACAAGTACAGGTTTAGTGTTAGCACTAACATCATTATTCATTTAGTCCATGTTTCTTTGTTTACCGAGGCACGGGGAAATCCTCTGAGTAACTTAAGGTGACGGGTAGGGCACACTAGCGACGCCAATATATTTTAATTTTTAGCTACTAAACCGCATCTATTTTAAAAAAATTCGGGTTTACAACGTCTTGCCAAACACTTATACTATTTATTAAATAACCATGCAAAAATATTGGGTTTAACACGTGTGCGAAAAATTGATTCACGCCAAAAGCGGCCACTTTTGGCAGCGGAAACGCGAAAAATTGTTTAAAATAGATCTGGTTTAGTAGCTAAAAATTAAAATCGATTGGCGTCGCTAGAAAGTCTTACCCGCCACCTTTACATTAAAAAACTATCAACAATTTTAGTTCCTTAAATTTTAATCTTTTTTATATGAGAGAAATATTTATTGCAAGTTATTGAATAAAATATTCAAATTGATTTTTATTTTTTTTATCTTTTTTTCCATTTCGCGTCCTCGGCGAAAGTCCGTAAATCTAAAATGTACGGAACTGGACGTGCAGCCCAATTCTGGGGCTTGCGTTATTATTTATCACACATCGATATATGTATATATATATATATATATATCCTAAAAACATGGAGCCCGATTCTCGTGCTCGTGATATTTATTTTCATACGGCATATATCACTAAAACACAATTTTTTTGTATGGTTTTCAGGTGATATCCGCCATGTTTTCAAAATATGACGAGCACGAGAATTGGGCTCGTAGTGTTTTTGTATGGTTTTCATGCGACATACGCCATGTTTTTTCATACCAAAAAAACCCGAGAATTAGGCTCCAGTATTCCTGTGATAAAAACAATGGCTGAAGGTAAAAGTGTAGGTATCATTACATATTTAGGTAGGTACATACTCATTTTTCTTTTTTTTATTGTAGACCACGCCCATACGCACACAGACATACACAAACACGCAACAAACACACACACATCCACATAGCATAATAAGACTTTTAAGTCTAGTAATTGTAATTCATGCATGTTTGTTTTAGTTAAATGTAACCTCGACAAACACTGTTTGGAGTGGGCGTTCTCACTGCGCTTCAGTTTAAAACTTTTGCAGCTGAGAACACCACAAATGTAATAAAGCCATAAAGAATTTGATAAATAAAGAATTTTGTATTTTGTATTTGTATTTTCTAGTATTCCAGACAACAGCTTGTAATTTTTTTTTATTTTGATAGAAAAAAGACGACCTAACTTTTTACGACGGCGCAAATTAAAAAGAGCATCTAAAATCGACCAGCTACAACCTTATTACAATAAGTTTAGCAACCTACTCCCGTAAAAGATAAATGACCAAATACCGATTTCAGTTCTGTTACTATGGCCTAAATGTGATAAGAGGGAACCAGTTTTTCGTTAACTCCGTGACCCCTGGCGCCGACCGGCGCTAAAATTAGACACAATAAGAAGCCGAATATATGGTCATTAATAATACCTAGCCCAGTTCATGTCGAGAGCCATGG